>JAQNDB010000282.1:0-67200 GCA_029204045.2 Tillandsia leiboldiana
TAAGAAAGAAGAATAACAAGGTGATTACCGACTCCACGGACTCAACCCCTCCTTCAGCTTCTTCGGACCTTGCGCTGACCGATTGGATATCCACGCAATAACAATCCCTAAGAAAAGAAGAATAACAAGGTGATTACCGTCTCCACGGATTTAACCCCTCCTTCAATTTCTTGGACCTCGCACTCCACCGATTTTGCACGTCACTGCACACGTTCGAATCCACGAACCGCCACTCGAATCCACGAGCACACGTTTCGAATCCACGAAACGCCTTTAGCACACCGAATCCACGATGCCATGTCGAATCCACGACGCAAACTCAGTCGATAAGAATATTGACTTCGATGGTGATCCTTCGCTTAGATTCTCATTGGGGAACCGTAGAAGAAATCTCTAAGCAAAGATTAGATCAATTCGACAAAAGATATGTTCTTGAAAGAACCATCGAATTGACCTAAAAGAGGCTATAAAGAAGATCGATAAAACCTAGCCTCTAGGGTTGCTCTCAAGAGTTTTATAAAAAGATCGGCCGTAGCTCCCACGTTTTTGAGAAACCCTAAATGTCTATTTATAGTTTAGAAACCTTTGGAAAGAGATAAGAATCAAAAACATACCTTATCTGGAATTTTCAGGACGGCGATCCGGATCGGATTTACTGCGATCCGGATCGTCGTAACGAGATTGACGATTCCAGAAAACCAAGGGTTCAGGATCCGGATTGCAAGGTCCGATCCGGATCGTTCATGCAATTCAGCAAAGTCCCATGTTCGAGATCCGGATCGAAATGGCCTAGGATCCGGATTGAAATTGCCAATGAACAAGTACTCTTCGGGATCCGGATTGCAAGGTCTGATCCGGATCCTGAACATGTCCCATGTCCAGTTTTTGATTTTTATGCAATTAAAAAATCATCCAAGTGTTTCTACACTATAAGAAAGTATTCGGATCACCACAATTATTAGTTAAACATACCTGATCCTTTTGAATACTTTCTTCTTGAGATTGATGTAACTGATCCACAATTCTTCAACTTCAATCTTCAAGACTCAAGACACTGAGTGTCAACTTGAGCTCTTGTTGAATCTTCTCTAGTCTTTGATTGCTGATTGACAATTTGATCCCTTTAAGACTCCGACTCAACTCACTGACTTGACTCACGAAATATGCCAATACCAAAATGCCGTAACAATCTCCCCCTTTGGCAATTTCATGACAAAACCCAAAAATACATAAAAGCGCTCAAGTCACTCATCTTAAACCAAAAAGTCGAAATTCAATGTTATCACCAAAACATTAATTTTCTTTGCGTGAAAGATCCAATAAATACAAAATTACATTTGAACCAAACAGTCCTAGAACATACTCTATGACTTAGGACTTGGAGTCTTAAAGTGATGTAATTCCTGCAAAACAAAACTCCAAACAAAATCAAACGTTAGTCGTTAGAAATTAAAATCCTACATTTGATTCGTCCTTTTGGTTCTTTTGTTTTTCGGCTCTTTCAGTCCTTTCTTTATCTCCCCCTATCATGAGCATCTCTAACATGTTCTCCATGTTCTCCCTGTTATGAGCATCTCTGTTCTCCCCCTTTGTGATACGATCATTAATTTCTGTTCTCCCCCTTTTTGTCACAAATTGTCAAACAGTGAACATACTAGACAAAAGGAAATCACTAACAGCATTAGTTCATAGAGAAAGAGAGATAAAAGCTCAGGTTCTGGTATACAACAAAAATGCAGATTGCGTAGCTGTACCAGAAAGCAAAAAATCAGAAAATTTCTTGAAACAAATCCAGATTTTGGAATCTTTTCAATACCGATTTGTATTCCATCAAAAAATCAATTTAAGTGCTTTAAACAATGAATTCACACAGATGCCATTCAAACCAATTAATTTCACGAAATTAAAAAGATTTACTCCAAAATCATGAAAAACAAAGATAAAACATTATAAACAGTTTTTCATGTTATATTCATCAAACACAAGTCATCAAAAATAATCTTGAGATCCAAATTCTATCAAGATGTAACGGATTTACAAAGATGACTTACGGAGATTTCCAAATGACATCAATTCTGAATTCTACCCTTTCAAATTTGAGATAAGCACTAAAATACCTAAGGGTGGCTCTTTGAGCATCTTTCAACTATCCCACCTTATACCAACCAGGAGATTGTTCAAAATAAGACCTTTAAATTTAAATCTCCGAATGCTTCAACTAAACAAAATTTCATAAATATTTTTCAAGCATCCATAACATGTGGTAGCTTCACACACAGACCGGACGACCGGGGTGGCAGCTCTTTCCAACATGTGGTGGTAGTTTTCACACTCCTTTCGGATGTAACTCTTTCCACATCTTTTTGCAAATCATTTCAATACCCTTGTAAGAATGCAATCTCTTACGTGAAAGAATTAAATCCCAAATTTTAGTCTATCGGTTGTCTCACGTTTATCACAATGAATTCACACAACCGAGATAGATTAAGCATCTAAAGATCACACATGATTTCTAAAATTTGATGCTTATAATATCAAAAACTCCTATAATGAAGTATCTTCAAGATTATGATTATGGAGTAAAGTTGATAATTCAAATAAAATTAAATTGGAGTGATTGAAAGTGAAAACCCTTTCAATGCACTTGTTCGTTAAAATCCTTTTGTTTAAAAAACAAAACATAAAAACGAAGAGCATTGAAAACATGTAATGCAGAGATTCAAAAAAATTGAAAGGAAAACCAATCAAAGCATTACATACAGTCAAAAGCTATTTAGAACTTAAGACAAGGAAAGATATCACCTTTCCGAATCCAAAATTGTCGAATTCTGGGTTGTCTTGATTCATTGTGGTTGGGAGATGATAGCTTTGACTGTTGATCCACCTTAGGTCTTTGCCTCGCAGTGATCCACTTGTATGATTGATGATGTGGCTCGGACCTTTGGTGGGTTGAGTTAACTCCTTTGACTTGATGTGTCTTTTTATTCCGTTGAGTTCGCTCCGTAGATGAAGTTGCCGAAGAATTTTTCTTTCTCTTTTTCGGACAATCCTTCACCAAATGTCCTTCAAGTCCACAAAGGTGACACGTTCTTCCTTTCAATTTGAATGTGGAACTTGAAGCACACACTGTTTGATCCTTTTTAAAACCCAAACCAACTTTGGTTGTTTGACCTAATCCGCACATACAATCTAGTTTCTTGGAAACGGTTGAAAGCCTTTGTATGTCGGATTTGAGTTCATGAACTTGCTTGGTCAATGCTTGGTTGGTGACATGAATCTCCTCAAACTGTTTTTCAAGAAAATCAATCTTGTTAATATGGGAATTAACGATCGTTTTCGATTGACTTAACTTTTCTTGGAGGATTTTATTATTATCCAATAAAAGCTCTCGTTCCTCCTCGAGATCATGAAGATTGATCTTTAAAGCATGATTCTCGTCTTGAATCTCAAGTCGTTGCTTCCTCAACTTCTTAATATGCTTGGCCATCTTCTTTGATTCCGTAAGAAGTTGTTGATATGCCTCAACGAGTTCTTCTTCGTCCGACTCCCCCTCACTTGATGACTCTCCGCCGGTTGTTGATGTTTCATACAAAATCAAAGGAGTAGAGTCAGTGACTAAAGATGATAAACACAAATTAGAAGAGGGAATTTGAGAGGCATGAAAAGCAACGGCGTTTTCCTCTTTACTTGAGGTCGATTCATTAGAAGTAGAATCGTCCCAAGTTTTCGCTTGCAAAGCCTTCTTTTTATATGATTTCGGAGAAGGACAATCCGTTGAAAAATGGTCGTAGCCTTTGCATCGATAGCATTGGATTTCCCCTTCGAAATCATCTTTTTATTTTTCTTTAGAAGGTTTTGCAACGCCTTTGAGGTAAGAGGATTTAGAACCCGATGATCCTTTAGATGGTTTCGTGGATGAAGATCCATCGGTTCGATTCTTCCAAAATTTCCGACGAAATTTCTTTGTGATCCGCGCCAATTGTTCTTCAAAATCGGCAAAAGAGATTTCATCGTCGGAACTTGATTCGCTATCTTCTTCCTTTGTTGATTTGAATGCAATACCTGTAAGCTTAGAAGAAGACTTGGAAGAAACTTGATTAGTAGGAAAAGTCATTTCATAAGTTTGCAAAGCACCTACTAATTCCTCTACACTCATCTCATCCGGATGACTAATGGTTTCAATGGCGGTAACCTTTGCCCTAAACCGTTCCGGAAGAGTCCGAAGTATCTTTCTTACAATTTTCGACTTCGGGATCTTTTCTCCTAAATTAGCACATGTATTTATTACATCTTGAAGTCTAGTGTAATAATCTGTAAACAATTCATGCTCTTCAATATGAATAGAGTCAAATTGACTTGTAAGCATCTGGAGCTTTTGAATTTTTACAAGATTAGTACCCTCATGTGTAATTTTGAGAATATCCCAAATTTTCTTCGCAGTTTCACACGCGGAAATTCTTGTGAACTCAGTCGAGGAAAGAGAATTAAATAAAGCGTTCATACCTTTCCCATTGTAAGAAGATCTTTCAAATTCCTCTTTGGACCATCTAGAGCGAGGTTTTGGGGTAGTAGAATTTCCTACTTCCTCAACAGGATGCACCCAACCGTATTCCACGGATTGCCATACCCGCTCATCAATTGCGATGAGAAAAGCCCTCATCCGCACTTTCCAATAAGCATAATTAGTCCCATCAAAAAGAGGAGGTCTAAAAATATTACCACTTTCACCCGACATGATAGATAAACCTAAAACCCGCTCTGATACCAATTGTAGGTTTTTATGGATCCACAAGGATCTAAATAGGTACTATCAAACAACTAGAGGGGGGGTGAATAGGTGTAATACTTAAAAACTCAATCTCAGTGCAAAATAAAAACCAATGCGGAAAATAAAAACAGCACACCGAGATATACGTGGAAACTCCAATCCAGGAGAAAAACCACGGGACCAACACGCAATAACAATCCACTAAGAATAGAAGAATAACAAGGTGATTACCGACTCCACGGACTCAACCCCTCCTTCAGCTTCTTCGGACCTTGCGCTGACCGGTTGGATATCCACGCAATAACAATCCCTAAGAAAAGAAGAATAACAAGGTGATTACCGTCTCCACAGATTTAACCCCTCCTTCAATTTCTTGGACCTCGCGCTCCACCGATTTTGCACGTCCACTGCACACGTTCGAATCCACGAACGCCACTCGAATCCACGAGCACACGTTTCGAATCCACGTAACGCCTTTAGCACACCGAATCCACGATGCCACGTCGAATCCACGACGCAAACTCAGTTGATAAGAATATTGACTTCGATGGTGATCCTTCGCTTAGATTCTCATTGGGGAACCGTAGAAGAAATCTCTAAGCAAAGATTAGATCAATTTGACAAAAGATATGTTCTTGAAAGAACCATCGAATTGACCTAAAAGAGGCTATAAAGAAGATCGATAAAAACCTAGCCTCTAGGGTTGCTCTCAAGAGTTTTATAAAAAGATCGGCCGTAGCTCCCACGTTTTTGAGAAACCCTAAATGTCTATTTATAGTTTAGAAACCTTTGGAAAGAGATAAGAATCAAAAACATACCTTATCTGGAAATTTTCAGGACGGCGATCCGGATCGGATTTACTGCGATCCGGATCGTCGTAACGAGATTGACGATTCCAGAAAACCAAGGGTTCGGGATCCGGATTGCAAGGTCCAATCCGGATCGTTCATGCAATAAAGCAAAGTCCCATGTTCGAGATCCGGATCAGAAAGGCCTAGGATCCGGATTGAAATTGCCAATGAACAAGTACCCTTCGGGATCCGGATTGCAAGGTCTGATCCGGATCCTGAACATGTCCCATGTCCAGTTTTTGATTTTTATGCAATTAAAAAATCATCCAAGTGTTTCTACACTATAAGAAAGTATTCGGATCACCACAATTATTTAGTTAAACATACCTGATCCTTTTGAATACTTTCTTCTTGAGATTGATGTAACTGATCCACAATTCTTCAACTTCAATCTTCAAGACTCAAGACACTGAGTGTCAACTTGAGCTCTTGTTGAATCTTCTCTAAGTCTTTGATTGCTGATTGACAATTTGATCCCTTTAAGACTCCGACTCAACTCACTGACTTGACTCACGAAATATGCCAATACCAAAATGCCGTAACAATCTCCCCCTTTGGCAATTTCGTGACAAAACCCAAAAATACATAAAAGCGCTCAAGTCACTCATCTTAAACCAAAAAGTCGAAATTCAATGTTATCACCAAAACATTGATTTTCTTTGCATGAAAGATCCAATAAATACAAAATTACATTTGAACCAAACAGTCCTAGAACATACTCTATGACTTAGGACTTGGAGTCTTAAAGTGATGTAATTCCTGCAAAATAAAACTCCAAACAAAATCAAACGTTAGTCGTTAGAAATTAAAATCCTACATTTGATTCGTCCTTTTGGTTCTTTTGTTTTTCGGCTCTTTCAGTCCTTTCTTTATCTCCCCCTATCATGAGCATCTCTAACATGTTCTCCATGTTCTCCCTGTTATGAGCATCTCTGTTCTCCCCCTTTGTGATACGATCATTAATTTCTGTTCTCCCCCTTTTTGTCACAAATTGTCAAACAGTGAACATACTAGACAAAAGGAAATCACTAACAGCATTAGTTCATAGAGAAAGAGAGATAAAAGCTCAGTTCTGGTATACAACAAAAATGCAGATTGCGTAGCTGTACCAGAAAGCAAAAATCAGAAAATTTCTTGAAACAAATCCAGATTTTGGAATCTTTTCAAATACCGATTTGTATTCCATCAAAAAATCAATTTAAGTGCTTTAAACAATGAATTCACACAGATGCCATTCAAACCAATTAATTTCACGAAATTAAAAAGATTTACTCCAAAATCATGAAAAACAAAGATAAAACATTATGAACAGTTTTTCATGTTATATTCATCAAACACAAGTCATCAAAAATAATCTTGAGATCCAAAGTCTATCAAGATGTAACGGATTTACAAAGATGACTTACGGAGATTTCCAAATGACATCAATTCTGAATTCTACCCTTTCAAATTTGAGATAAGCACTAAAATACCTAAGGGTGGCTCTTTGAGCATCTTTCAACTATCCCACCTTATACCAACCAGGAGATTGTTCAAAATAAGAGCTTTAAATTTAAATCTCCGAATGCTTCAACTAAACAAAATTTCATAAATATTTTTCAAGCATCCATAACATGTGGTAGCTTCACACACAGACCGGACGACCGGGGTGGCAGCTCTTTCCAACATGTGGTGGTAGTTTTCACACTCCTTTCGGATGTAACTCTTTCCACATCTTTTTGCAAATCATTTTAATACCCTTGTAAGAATGCAATCTCTTACATGAAAGAATTAAATCCCAAATTTTAGTCTATCGGGGGTCTCACGTTTATCACAATGAATTCACACAACCGAGATAGATTAAGCATCTAAAGATCACACATGATTTCTAAAATTTGATGCTTATAATATCAAAAACTCCTATAATGAAGTATCTTCAAGATTATGATTATGGAGTAAAGTTGATAATTCAAATAAAATTAAATTGGAGTGATTGAAAGTGAAAACCCTTTTTATTCAATGCACTTGTTCGTTAAAATCCTTTTGTTTAAAAAACAAAACATAAAAACGAAGAGCATTGAAAACATGTAATGCAGAGATTCAAAAAAATTGAAAGGAAAACCAATCAAAGCATTACATATAGTCAAAAGCTATTTAGAACTTAAGACAAGGAAAGATATCACCTTTCCGAATCCAAAATTGTCGAATTCTGGGTTGTCTTGATTCATTGTGGTTGGGAGATGATAGCTTTGACTGTTGATCCACCTTAGGTCTTTGCCTCGCAGTGATCCACTTGTATGATTGATGATGTGGCTCGGACCTTTGGTGGGTTGAGTGAACTCCTTTGACTTGATGTGTCTTTTGATTCCGTTGAGTTCGCTCCGTAGATGAAGTTGCCGAAGAATTTTTCTTTCTCTTTTTCGGGCAATCCTTCACCAAATGTCCTTCAAGTCCACAAAGGTGGCACGTTCTTCCTTTCAATTTGAATGTGAAACTTGAAGCATGCACAGTTTGATCCTTTTTAAAACCCAAACCAACTTTGGTTGTTTGACCTAATCCGCACATACAATCTAGTTTCTTGGAAACGGTTGAAAGCCTTTGTATGTCGGATTTGAGTTCATGAACTTGCTTGGTCAATGCTTGGTTGGTGACATGAATCTCCTCAAACTGCTTTTCAAGAAAATCAATCTTGTTAATATGGGAATTAACGATCGTTTCCGATTGATTTAACTTTTCTTGGAGGATTTTATTATTATCCAATAAAAGCTCTCGTTCCTCCTCGAGATCATGAAGATTGATCTTTAAAGCATGATTCTCGTCTTGAATCTCAAGTCGTTGCTTCCTCAACTTCTTAATATGCTTGGCCATCTTCTTTGATTCCGTAAGAAGTTGTTGATATGCCTCAACGAGTTCTTCTTCGTCTGACTCCCCCTCACTTGATGACTCTCCGCCGGTTGTTGATGTTTCATACAAAATCAAAGGAGTAGAGTCAGTGACTAAAGATGATAAACACAAATTAGAAGAGGGAATTTGAGAGGCATGAAAAGCAACGGCGTTTTCCTCTTTACTTGAGGTCGATTCATTAGAAGTAGAATCGTCCCAAGTTTTCGCTTGCAAAGCCTTCTTTTTATATGATTTCGGAGAAGGACAATACGTTGAAAAATGGCCGTAGCCTTTGCATCGATAGCATTGGATTTCTCCTTCGAAATCATCTTTTTCTTTTTCTTTAGAAGGTTTTGCAACGCCTTTGAGGTAAGAGGATTTAGAACCCGATGATCCTTTAGATGGTTTCATGGATGAAGATCCATCGGTTCGATTCTTCCAAAATTTCTGATGAAATTTCTTTGTGATCCGCGCCAATTGTTCTTCAAAATCGGCAAAAGAGATTTCATCGTCGGAACTTGATTCGCTATCTTCTTCCTTTGTTGATTTGAATGCAATACCTGTAAGCTTAGAAGAAGACTTGGAAGAAACTTGATTAGTAGGAAAAGTCATTTCATAAGTTTGCAAAGCACCTACTAATTCCTCTACACTCATCTCATCCGGATGACTAATGGTTTCAATGGCGGTAACCTTTGCCCTTAACCGTTCCGGAAGAGTCCGAAGTATCTTTCTTACAATTTTCGACTCCGGGATCTTTTCTCCTAAATTAGCACATGTATTTATTACATCTTGAAGTCTAGTGTAATAATCTGTAAACAATTCATGCTCTTCCATATGAATAGAGTCAAATTGACTTGTAAGCATCTGGAGCTTTTGAATTTTTACAAGATTAGTACCCTCATGTGTAATTTTGAGAATATCCCAAATTTCCTTCGCAGTTTCACACGCGGAAATTCTTGTGAACTCAGTCGAGGAAAGAGAATTAAATAAAGCGTTCATACCTTTCCCATTGTAAGAAGATCTTTCAAATTCCTCTTTGGACCATCTAGAGCGAGGTTTTGGGGTAGTAGAATTTCCTACTTCCTCAACAGGATGCACCCAACCGTATTCCACGGATTGCCATACCCGCTCATCAATTGCGATGAGAAAAGCTCTCATCCGCACTTTCCAATAAGCATAATTAGTCCCATCAAAAAGAGGAGGTCTATAAATATTACCACTTTCACCCAACATGATAGATAAACCTAAAACCCTCTCTAATACCAATTGTAGGTTTTTAAAGGATCCACAAGGATCTAAATAGGTACTATCAAACAACTAGAGGGGGGGTGAATAGGTGTAATACTTATAAAACTCAATCTCAGTGCAAAATAAAAACCAATGCGGAAAATAAAAACAGCACACCGAGATATACGTGGAAACTCCAATCCAGGAGAAAAACCACGGGACCAACACGCAATAACAATCCACTAAGAATAGAAGAATAACAAGGTGATTACCGACTCCACGGACTCAAACCCCTCCTTCAGCTTCTTCGGACCTTGCGCTGACCGGTTGGATATCCACGCAATAACAATCCCTAAGAAAAGAAGAATAACAAGGTGATTACCGTCTCCACGGATTTAACCCCTCCTTCAATTTCTTGGACCTCGCGCTCCACCGATTTTGCACGTCCACTGCACACGTTCAAATCCACGAACGCCACTCGAATCCACGAGCACACGTTTCGAATCCACGAAACGCCTTTAGCACACCGAATCCACGATGCCACGTCGAATCCACGACGCAAACTCAGTCGATAAGAATATTGACTTCGATGGTGATCCTTCGCTTAGATTCTCATTGGGGAACCGTAGAAGAAATCTGTCACGCCCCGGGGGTTCGAATCGCGCGGAAGAGGAGCCACCGATGCCCCTAATTCAGCCATATATTTTTTTTTTGTAAAACAATACTCCCCGGCGCGTGCCCAGACCCGCCGCATACACAAATTCACTCTGCAAACGGGCAGAGTCTCCTTTGTATATGCACGGCGTCTCAACTACGAAGTGTCTCACAAGGTGTAGCACATACAATCTCTGACCACAACAGTTGGGGTCTCGTACACATACAACCAAACAACTCACATGATATTCTAGCATTCACTTAGAGCATAGAGGCCGGTGTTTTGAAAAGATAAATAATCACAAGGTTTTGAAAGCGGCATCCACACGATGCCATCGTTTGTGAAAATAGTTCGCAAACACATAAATCCCACAAGGTTTGTAAAGCTCGGTGCCCACACGACACCCACGTTTTAAGAATAATTTTCGCAAACGATTTTCTTTGCTTTTCGTTGTTCAAAACGGCCAAGTAAGAGAGAACGTAATATTCATTCGATTATTCAAAAAGGAAAAGAAAGCAACATCCACTTCGACCCCACGGGGGTGTCGCAATCCACAGCTGGCTAGCATGAATAATAAAAGAAAAGGGAAAGAAAAGTCACTGTATCTGAAGTCACCCAAAAATCAGAACAGCACTCTCGCATCCTCACCGGTGCCCTAACACTCGCCCCTGGACGAACCTGTCACGGAGTGGGAAGTCAGTGACTAGAAATAGCATGATAAGCATAAGAAAAGCAATAATAGGGCAAACCACAAACACCGGAGCAACCATCCCTCTCATGCATCATCCACCATAACCACACCCTGTATCAAAACAACATCGGGCACCTTCCCCGATGTCCACCGCCGAGCACCTGCCTCGGCCGCCGAGCACCTGCCTCGACATCACCGCTCACACCCCCCACCCATGGGGGCCCCCATTCCTAACGCCACCGTCGCGTGGGGTACACGGGTCAACGTACCACTTTTCCGGAAAAGCACACCCTTGCGGTGGCCAAACCGCGGGTGTGCGTGTAGCAAAACTTGAGCCTCAGATTGACATTTAGTATAATAACACAACAGGGTTAGTGCATAAACAGAAGGAGACTGATAATTCCACCTTGCCCTAACATGCTATTTCTAACAGTTAATCCCTATTCCCGCAATCCCCGAGAATGTACCCACCTTGTGTGCGTCGTCCTGCGTTCGTCCAGTCCGCGTCTGTGCACCAGTCGCCAACAGCATCCCGCACTCCTGAAGGAACAAGGGCAAGTCAAGACTTAGAAGTCCGAAACTTACATCGACTCCCAACAGCGTGCGGCGGAGTTCTTCGCACAGCACCGGCCCGTGCGACGCACACTCCGCCTGGGCGCCCCTCCTGCGGGCGGCCCCGCGCGGCACCAGCCCGCGCGGGCGCCCCTCCTGCGGGCGGCCCCGCGCGGCCGAGCGCCGCGCGGGCGCGCTGCCCGCGGTGCGGGGCGACCCCGCGCGGCACCAGCCCGCGCGGGCGCCCCTCCTACGGGCGGCCCCGCGCGGCCGAGCGCCGCGCGGGCGCGCTGCCCGCGGTGCGGGGCGACCCCGCGCGGTACCAGCCCGCGCGGGCGCCCCTCCTGCGGGCGGCCCCGCGCGGCCGAGCGCCGCGCGGGCGCGCTGCCCGCGGTGCGGGGCGACCCCGCGCGGCACCAGCCCGCGCGGGCGCCCCTCCTGCGGGCGGCCCCGCGCGGCCGAGCGCCGCGCGGGCGCGCTGCCCGCGGTGCGGGGTGACCCCGCGCGGCACCAGCCCGCGCGGGCGCCCCTCCTGCGGGCGGCCCCGCGCGGGCGCGCTGCCCGCGGTGCGGGGCGACCCCGCGCGGCACCAGCCCGCGCGGGCGCCCCTCCTGCGGGCGGCCCCGCGCGGCCGAGCGCCGCGCAGACGCGCTGCCCGCGGTGCGGGGCGGCCCCGCGCGGCACCAGCCCGCGCGGGCGCCCCCTCCTGTGGGCGGCCCCGCGCGGCCGAGTGTCGCGCTGGCGCGCTGCCTGTGGTGTGGGGCGACCCCGCGCGGCACCTGCCCGCACGGCGCCCCACCCGCGGCAGGCCCCGCGTGCAGCGGTGCGCGACGGCGCCGCCCCTTCTCCCTCCTCGTGACCAACAAAAGAAAGGGGAAGATTCCCCCGAACGAAAACGCATCCGACTCACCTCGATGTGCGAAAGAGGAGGAAAGAGAGGGATCGTCCGCTTGCCTCCACCGGTCCACCCTTGCCCGTGTGCTTGGTTACTCTTTGCCGGCGGCTACGAGGGAGGAAGAAAAAGAAAAGAGGCGGCCACCAAATAAAAATAAGAGGAGCCCTAATCCTCTTTCCCACACGGCTATATAAATACTAAAAATTAGGGTTTACCTTAAAAGATGTGCGGGTCGCCAACACGGATCCCGAGACGCCTAAGGGGACCCCAACTTCGAGAATTAATTCTGGTCAGACCGGAAGTCGGAAAAAGAAACCGATCGCGCCCGCGCGCTCCGCTCCGCGAGCCCTACCGCCTAAAATTATATGCGGGCCCCGACGGTCTGTCCGGAAAAACACCAAAAATGAGGCCCTCGGTCGGGCATTACAAGAAGAGGGTGACCAGAAGGGTTAAGGAAAGGCCGGTCTTACAAAATCTCTAAGCAAAGATTAGATCAATTCGACAAAAGATATGTTCTTGAAAGAACCATCGAATTGACCTAAAAGAGGCTATAAAGAAGATCGATAAAAATCTAGCCTCTAGGGTTGCTCTCAAGAGTTTTATAAAAAGATCGGCCGTAGCTCCCACGTTTTTGAGAAACCCTAAATGTCTATTTATAGTTTAGAAACCTTTGGAAAGAGATAAGAATCAAAAACATACCTTATCTGGAAATTTTCAGGACGGCGATCCGGATCGGATTTACTGCGATCCGGATCGTCGTAACGAGATTGACGATTCCAGAAAACCAAGGGTTCGGGATCCGGATTGCAAGGTCCGATCCGGATCGTTCATGCAATTCAGCAAAGTCCCATGTTCGGGATCCGGATCGGAATGGCCTAGGATCCGGATTGAAATTGCCAATGAACAAGTACCCTTCGGGATCCGGATTGCAAGGTCTGATCCGGATCCTGAACATGTCCCATGTCCAGTTTTTGATTTTTATGCAATTAAAAAATCATCCAAGTGTTTCTACACTATAAGAAAGTATTCGGATCACCACAATTATTTAGTTAAACATACATGATCCTTTTGAATACTTTCTTCTTGAGATTGATGTAACTGATCCACAATTCTTCAACTTCAATCTTCAAGACTCCAGACACTGAGTGTCAACTTGAGCTCTTGTTGAATCTTCTCTAAGTCTTTGATTGCTGATTGACAATTTGATCCCTTTAAGACTCCGACTCAACTCACTGACTTGACTCACGTAATATGCCAATACCAAAATGCCGTAACAGATGTGTCCCTAGGGGTCACGGTTAGATAGTAGCTTCCGTTTTGTAGCCACAGCAGGAATGACTTCAACACTTCGCTTCTTTTTCTTGCCTTTATACTGAAATTTATGAACAGGACGAAAACTTCGAAAGGCTACTCTAGAAATGGAGACAGTACCCGAACCTGTTCTTGTTTGATTGGGGCGAAGGTACTAGTCTTTCGGAATTTTTGGACTTTTCATTAATTTTAGCTGTTTTCTAAATAAAGAGTTGTGGTTGATGACTTTCCTGCTAGAGGGGCCTTTACCTTTCTTGTTGATTGTATTAGCGTACTTCGAGTAGATTTGGACGAGTTAGTACAGTGGGTTTGCTTTTTGAGGTTGTTGCTTGTCCCCACAATTTGTTGGAAGTCCTCGTGTTCCACATCCCAGCTCAGTGATAGTATATTTTGGATCCCTCGCCTGTGATTGACTCACTCCACTTAGGATCCGTGAGTGTTTGGAGTACGAGGGACGCCCGTTGCGAATCCTGTCTCGTGAGATGAGAGGATTGCGCAACAGGACCATGCGGTACTTGTCTTTGTTGAGGAGCAATCACGGGGAGTGAGTGGTGTTTGGGGAGCTGGAGTCGGTGTTGATGGATACCCACTTTTCTGTTTGAGACTCCCGTTGAGGATGTTAGTTTCGAGGACGAAACTCTTTTTAGTGGGGGAGGATGTGATGATCCGGACTTTTGTAGAAGCCTTTACAGCTTTAATAGTGATTACAGGAAGCTTACACAATGTATCGGAGCTCATAGTGTCGAAAACGGATTTTTAAAATGGATCCGGCATGAAAAACGGAGCAAATTGGCTTTTCCGGGGGCTTTCGGCAAAATTTCGGATGAGAATTTGGCGAAATGGACGGCGGATTTGGACTCAGCGCGCGAAAACGATCAAAATGGTATATTCTCTTAATTTTCGGCACAAATTACTGTTCACGCCGGAACAGTAATTTCGGCCGCCGGAAACACTGTTCCGGCGACCGGCGGCAGGCGGCAGACGGCGGCGCACGGCGGAGCAAGGCGGCGCAGGGGCGGAGCAGGGCCGCGGGCAGCGCGGGCAGGCGCGGGCAGGCGCGGGCAGCGCTTAGGCGCGGGGTCCACAGAATAGGCGTGCACCGGGTGCACCGAAGACTCAGAAGACCACGTGGCAGCCTCTGATTGGTCCGGCGGCGTCAAGGGTGGCGGCTTGTCCCTGACACGTGGCGCGCTGTGATTAGCCGACACGATCCGGAAGACCCGGCGCGTGGACCGGGCTCGTGCGCCCCGTGGACCACGTGGGACACGTGGCGGCTGTTCATTGGCGGGCGCACGGCCGCCCACGTGTGCCGGGCGCGTGAGAAACGTGGGCGGCGGGGGACACGTGGCGTGTTTTCATTGGCTTGTACGGCTGTTTCGTGTTCTGTGAGGCGTGGCGCAATCTGATTGGCCGGATTTGGTGTTTCCTGTTCGGCCTGGGATCTGGTGTGGAGCCCGAATAGGATTTTGGCCCATTATAAATACCCTTCTCTCTCTCTCTGCCATTTTCGAGTTTTAGAGAGAGAAAATGAGAGTGAGCCCTTAATGAAAGTTTTTCCTTTCTCTGTCCTCTATCTACCCTAGCAATTTCAGAATTTTTGGAGTTGCCGACAGCGAGTTATCTGCGACGCGGCGTACTGCAACGATTTTCAGTTTCGGCCCATTTTCTATCGCAGTTCAGTCGGAAATTCCCTGTGAGCAAACCAGGAGGAATTTTGGATGATTTCTGCGACAGCATGTTCCTAAGAGGTAAGGCTTCATTTTCCGTGTTGATCGCTTCACCTCGTTTCGCACTTTTGGCACGGTTTACGAGGCATCTCTAAGCCCCTGTTTTGCTGGTAGTTTTTCTGGATTGCAGAGCCTTCTCGGATTTTTATCTCTGCACTCGGGTATTGGAATTCAACGTTTGAGGACTCAATTGACATCTACGCTTCGCGAGGATCGCCGTCGTATTTTTATTGGAATTTTTGGAATTTACCTCAAAGGTGATAATAATGCTTCTTTTGGACAGAAATTTCAGCAAAACTGTACACATGGAATTTTATATTGTTTGTGATGTTTGGGCTATATCTTTGTACCCAGGAGGAGTTTTTGGGTGTTTTTAGGCCCGTTGGAATCGTGGGAATCTGAGGATTTATCCCCGTGCAGTTTCAGCTTATTTGGATCTTGGTTTAACGCGCGCTACAGGTGGGTGACCTTGTCTTCAAGATTGATGGACTGGACATTAATTCTATTATAGTAGGATTATGCATGATTGTGAGTTTAATTGGATAGCATGCTAGAATGTGAGTATAGATATTCCTGGACATAGTGTTATACTCGCCCGGGTAGTGGGCCGAGTGGTCGGAATTCTTTTTAGTGTGGGATTCATGTTACACTCGTGCTTGAGAGCAGAGTGGAGTCTGGTAGTTGTACTTGGACGTTTATCTGTGGTGGGAGTCGTTTGGGTAAACGGCCGTCCCGAGATTTCTTGTTTCCTTGTTTTACTTGTCGCCACTGTGTTAGTGGCAGTTGCATATCGGTGTTAGTAGGACCTAGGACCCAGACAGATTTTAGACACACATGATTTCTATAAACTAATGTTTTCTTCCAAATTTCGACGGGTCGCCGGAGCCTGTTCTTGTTTGATTTGGGTGAAGGTAATAGCCCTTCGGAGTTTGGAAAATAAGACTTATTTAAACAGATTTTCTTGAAAGAACTAAAATATATTAATTTGGGTTTCTCAGATTAAAATAGTTTTCAGTAACAACTGTCATCTTTTTATTACAACTTCCTCACCCGAGAGAGTTTGGGTGATCTGGGTTCTAGGGGCCGTTCCTCTTCGGGACGAAAGCTACGGGGGTTGTGCCTGGAACCTGTTCTTGTTTGATAGGGTTGTAGGTGTTGGTCTCCCGGAACTTTCGTACCCTGGTTGGTGTCTTCCGCATGTTGTACCAAGGTTGTCGCGTTCCCGAACTGTAAGGGGGTCGGGAACCTTGATGGGCGGAGCCTGGAGTCTGTTCTTGTTTGATTGGGGTTCTAGGCGCCGACTTATCGGGGTTTTCGAACCCTTATGGTGTCGGTCCTTTCTGTGTTATCTATGAGTTTGGGTTCTATGTGGGAGCCGTTGGGTTGACGGTGGTCCCGACTGTGAGTATTTCCAGTCAGTGAGTTAGAGATGAGATGTCAGTTACTGTCGTTCTTGTTGATCATGGATTTGGACTATAGCCTGCATGAGCCATTTGAGCTCGACAGAGATGCGCGGATACTTTCCTCGGTGGGGTCGCGCCCCTCGAGTGCCACTCCGGAGTTAGGTCTGTTACTTGCTATAGCGACTTGTCAACGCAGTCTCTCTGACTGGGCCAGCTTTGGCAGTCACGGACACCCTACGGTAGACCCGTCCTTTTGTGGATGTGCGGCAGTAGGTGGGCGCAGGTTTGACTGGACCCTTTGTGGCAGTCAGTGTAGATTGGGCGACTATACTTCAGTGTTAGTAGATGCATCATGTTTCCATCTGTTCCACTTTTTGAGCATTTAGATAGAGGCATAGTAGCTATAGAGTTTATTTTTCCAGCTCTTTCCTTTCAGTACTGCATTTGTTACTTTATGCCTCTAGTAGACTTAGTGGGCAGACCGTCGGGCTTGTTGGCGGCACCCACTGAGAACTACTGTGGGATGTAGTTCTCACACCCGTCGCGGTGTATTTTTCCCCAGGGCCTTCTACTCTTGTTCCTGTTACTCCTGTTGCTGATCCGGCTGATCGAGGTAAGGGAGTCGCGAGATAGATCCCTACCAGTTGTTGTCCAGAGAGTAGATGTACCCCCTTACTATTTTGAGAGTTACATTTTGAGAGACCTTTGTAGTGAGGTTCACTTGTACGTTTTCCTTTATAGTCGAGAGACTTTGTACGTTTGTGAGGACTTGGGTTGTATTATTTTTATTTCAGTAGTGTACTTTTCAGCTCTGATATCAGTATAGCTATAGTATCATTCTTTTTGCAGGTTAGACGCTTCGTCTATACGGGGTTTTGCGTATGGGCGGCGGATCTGTTGGCGGGCCCGGGTCGCAGATTCGACTCCGGGGCGTGACAAATGGGGGCCCCCGTGGGTGGGGGGTGTGAGCGGTGACGCCGAGGCGGGTGCTGGGCGGCCGAGGCAGGTGCTCGGCAGGGGTTTGCCGAGGCGGGTGCTTGGCGGCCGAGGCAGGTGCTCGGCAGGGGTTTGCCGAGGCGGGTGCTTGGCGGCCGAGGCAGGTGCTCGGCAGGGGTTTCCGAGGCAGGTGCTCGGTGTGGTTGCCGGGAGAAGTGCCCGGTTTGGGTTGCACAGGGTTCTTCACTGTTGGTTGCACGTTGAGGAGGGTGGTTGCTCGGGTTTATCTGTGGTTTGCCTTACCTTAGCCCTTATTGCTTTTATTATTGTTTCTGGTCACTGACTTCCCACTCCGTGACAGGTTCGTCCAGGGGCGAGTGCTAGGGCGTTGGTGAGGCCGCGTGAGCGATCTTCTGGCCCTTAGAGGCTACAGATACTGTTTACTTTACCTTTTTGTTCATTTCATTACGCATTGTAGCTAGTTGTGGATCGCGATACCCCCGTGGGATCGATGTGGATGTTGGACTATTTTTATAACTCTTTTGGTTGGGTGTTTGTTCTTACTTCTTTACTTGGCCGCTTTCAAACTACAAACAAGAAACATGGAAAATGTTGCGAAAACCGTTTTAAAAATATGGGTGCCGTGTGAGCGCCGTTTTCAAATTCTGTGGATTTATGTGATTTCGAAATTAGTTTTATTAAACCTGGTGTCGGGTGGGCACCGATTTCAAATTCTGTGGATTTATGTGGTTTCGAAAATAGTCTTATAAAACCTGATGTCGAGTGGGCATCGCATTCAAAACCCTGTGGTTTTATCTTTTCAAAAATAGTCGGCCCTTTATTACTTGTGGAAATTGATTGTATGTTGTTGAAAATGATTGTATGTGATTGGCAACCGGTCTAGTGTGGTTAAAGGCATGCTTATGTGAACTTTGTAATCAGGACGCCGTGCATATACAAAGGAGACTCTGCCCGTTTGCAGAGTGAATTTGTATATGCGGCGGGTCTGGGCACGCGCCGGGGGAGATTGGTTTCAAAAAAAAAGTATATGTGAAATTTTGGGAGCATCGGTGGCTACCGCTCCGCGCGTAAAAACCCCCCGTGGCGTGACAGGATTTCTCTCAGATCAAATGGTTTTCTGTAATAAATGTCACTGTTTCTTATAAACTTATCCACCCGAGATGATTCGAGTGGTCTGGGTTCTAAGGGCTGATTTCTTTCTGGGGTCGAAAGCAAGTCGAAAGCAACGGGAGGCTACGCCTATAGCCTGTTCTTGTTTGATTGGGGTCGTAGGTATTAGTCTCCCGGGGTTTTCGGACTCTTCATGGATCTGGCTGTAGAGCATTTCCAGCCCGTGAGTTTTGTAGGTTGAGATGGGTTCCCACTTTAACCGAGAGGGGCCGAATCCCTGAACGGTAAAGGATCGAGAACTTCGATAGGCTGAGCCTAGAGTCTGTTCTTGTTTGATTGGGGTTCTAGGCACCGGCCTAACGGGATTCTCAGACCTTTGCTGCGTCAGTCGGTTCTTCTCGCTTATGAGTGGGGAGTCGTTTTGGGAGCCGTTTGGAGTGACGGCGGTCCCAGCTATGTTGTACCTTCTTTTAGTGAGTTAGCGTTGTGAGATTGAGTCATGGAGGGTTCTCCGACTTAGTGATGGTTTTCGAGCTTTGAGATACCGATCTGTTTGATCGTGGATTATAGCCTGCATGTGCCGCATATTGAGACAGTGAGACAGATGTGATACTTGAGTTCGGTGGGGTCGCTCCCCTCGAGCTACGCTCCGGGTGCGATGATGATACTGAGCCTGACGAGGCTACGATGTGGATATGCGCCTAGTTGAATTACTAGTGATCGCTTGATACCCCTGGCCGAGTTACCATGGGGTCACTTTGCGTGAGATTGAGATAGTCCGATGGGACGCCCTGGTTGATACACTAGGGGGCGCAGGCTTGACTGGACCCTATGGGGCAGTCATTGAGATTTGGGTTACTGTGAGTGAGTGGTTGCATAGCATGTGTCTTAGTAGAGTTTTCATTGAGCATAGTACTTATGACACATTAGCAGTATCGAGTGGATGCATACCATCATCTGTGTTTTTCCCCTTGAGCATAGTAGATAGAGGCATGATAGCTGTAGATACTTTTCCAGCTTATTTTTCATTACCACAGCCTTTTTATGTTATCTCTTGCCTCTAGTAGACTTAGTGGGCAGACCGTGGGTCTTTGAGATGGTACCCACTGAGAACTACTGTAGGATGTAGTTCTCACACCCTCTGTCGGTGACAGGTTGCTGAGGCTTTTCTTCCGTTCCTGCCCGAGCTGGCTTGGCGGACCGAGGACAGGGAGTCGCGTGATAGTTCCCTACCAGCATAGTTCCTTTAGAGTGTGGTAGATGTACCCTTTTTATATATTGAGAGTTTCTTGTTGAGAGACCTTTGTGGTGAGGTATAGAGTTGTATTTTATTTTACAGTTTGAGAGACTGATGTAGTGAGGATTTGGTTGTATTGAGAGCTTGTACACTGATGTATTTTTTAGAGGTATCTCCCTTTTGGGTTTTGTATCAGAGGACTTTTCACACGATCGTATTTGGGAGATGGATACTGTATTATTTTCAGTTGTACAGTGATTGGATTTCAGTTTTCCTGCAGCTTTTATTTTCGCTCTGATATCTGTATAGCTGTAGTTGATTCTTTTTGCAGGTTAGTCGCTTCGTCTATACGGGGTTTCCGTATGGGCGGCGGATCTGTTGGCGAGCCCGGGTCGCAGTTTCGACGACGGGGCGTGACAGGCTGCCACCGGGGTATTGATGGTTGCTAGGAATCAATGGATTAAGCAACCAGCACGGGACACGGTGGGCCTGCTGACGTTGTTCATGCACTTGGTGCGGCTGTTATCACAGTAGATCGTTGCGCCGACTTTTGTTTTTCGAACTCCTTCCCCTGCCGACGTGCTGGTCGTCGTTAGTGACGGCGACTGGGGGTAGAGTAATCCGCCGGTGTTTGTTAGTGAGTCGGCCGTTTTGTCGGTCGTGAGTAACTGGGTAGCCTCTTGTCTAATTTTGTACCTTCTAGGTCTACTGGTTTTAGGTTACAGCAGATAGTCGGCCGATTCTTTGGCATCTTGGACAAGGTATGGGTGGGAATGAGGATTCTTCCCCTATGACTGTTACCCATAGTTCGACTTTTCGCTGTAGACACTGCGATGGTTGTAGAGATCAACATGATAGGGTCTCGGGGGGCTCCTTTGGGTTAGAAAGGGGGACCACCGGGGCTGGTAAATCTTCTTCGTTTGGGCTCGTTTTTGGTTAGAGAGGTCGTGCCTTGCTTAGCACAAGTGTGCGTAGGTGGTGACTTTTATTGGGGGGAGTTTAATTTTTGACGCTGGTGGTGCCAGGTAGCTTTGGGTCGGGTTCCTGTGTTCTGCGCTAGAGGGCCGGTTAGGTCGTCCTATTGGTGGGTTGGCGTGTGATCCCTCGAGTGCGTTTAGTGAACCTAGGTAACTTTGGATAGGGTTCTTCTTGCTGTTTTCGTTGCTTGTCTTCTTCCCACCCTTTTGGTTTCAGATGGATAGTCTTCAGCACCTGGAGGTCATTGTTGAGCGGACCTAGAGCTTAGATTTTCTCCTAGTTGGGAGTGTCACTTTTGGTCTGGAGGTTTACCGCTCGTTTCGATGCCCGTTACTTGGTGGGGCAACGGTTTGGGACCGAGAGTTAGGGGCAATTTAGAGCGTCGCACCCCGTCGGTGCCAGGAAGGAGGTAGGACCTTACCTTGTGGGTTGTGTCGCCAGCTTCCCATGACTAAGACATAGCCTTGAGGCTCAGTTTTGGGAGCGTTTTGGATTGTTGATCTTTTGGGCCAGGTGTGAGTCAAGGGGGAATCTGGCGACTACTCGGTGTTTTGGCACTGGTCACTTTCGGCTAGGAGGCCCCGTACGCAGCTCTTTTTGTGGGGTAGACCTTATGGTGAGTCCTAGAGCTGAAACCTAACGATAGCCTTGACCGTCGCCTCGGTAGGACGGACAGTCGGAACGGGTAGTCCGGGATGGTGGTTAGGCTTCGAGCTTGTGATCCGTGTTGGTGACGGAGGGGAGCGGTCCGTGTTGGTGACAGGTGTGATGATCCGGACTCCCGCAGGAACTGTGCAACATTAAACAATGACTGTAGAGAGCGCATACGGTGAGACGGAGCTTGTAGAATCGAAGTTGGACATTTAAAATAGACTCGGCACGAAAATCGGAGCAAATGGGATTTTTCGGGGACTTTCGGCAAAATTTTGGATGAGAATTTGGCGAAATGGACAGCGGATTTGGACTCAGCGCGCGAAAACGATCGAAACGGTATATTTACTTTATTTTTTTGGCACATGGGTACTGTTCATGCCGGAACAGTAACTCCGGCCGCCGGAATTACTGTTGCGGCGACCGGCGAGCGGCGGCGGGCAACGGCGCACGGCGGCGGGCAGCGGCGCAGCGGCGGCACAGCGGCGGAGTGCGGAGGCGCGCAGCGCGGGCAGGCGCGGGCAGGCGCGGGCGCGCGGTCCACGGGCATGGCGTGCACCGGGAGCACCGAAGATCTCTCCTGCCACGTGGCAGCTCCTGATTGGCTGGCCGGCTTCTAGAAGGCATGTGGGGAGGTGACACGTGGCGCTTTTTTATTGGCTGACAGGATCCGGAAAACCCGGAGCGCGGACCGGGCATGTGCACCACGTGGGACACGTGGCAGAATTTGAGTGGACTTGCATGGGTGTTTCCTGTTATGTGGACACGTGGCGCTCTGTGATTGGCCAAATCCGGTGTTTCCTGTTCTGTCCGAGCCCAAGAATATTCCCTTGGCCCATTATAAATAGGGTCCCCCACCCATCCTCATTCCCACCTCGGTTTGCGTGCTGTAGAGAGAGAAACAGAGAAGGTGCCCTATACAAAAATTCTTCCTCTCTCTCTTCTCTCTCTCTTCTCAAAATTTCAGAATTTCTGGAGTTACTCTTAGCGAGTTATCTGCGACGCAGCGCACTGCGACGCGGCGCACTGCGACGGTTTTCTTTTTCGGCCCATTTCCCGTCGCAGTTCAGTCGAAAATTCCCTGTGGGCTAACCAGGAGGAATTTTTGGACAATTTTCATGGCAGCGCGTTCCTAAGAGGTAAGGCTTCGATTTTCGTGTTGATCACTTCGCTCCATTTCGTACTTTTGGCACGACTCCCGAGGTCTCTTTGACCCCCCTTTTTGCTGTGGAAATTTTTGGACAGCATCGACTTCTCCGATTTTTATCTTGGCGTAGGAGCATCAGATCGAGGCGTTTAAAGAGTCGATTTTGATCTACTCTTCGCGGGGAACGCAACCGTAATTTTTCTGGATTTTCCTGAGCATTTTTTAGAGGTGAAAAACTCCTCTTTTCCCGTGCTGTTTGGGATTTATATTGAACAGCTGTGCGCTGATTTGCAGGATCTAAGGACTGTGGACAGCTAGGAGGCTTGCTGGGGTGTAGTTTGAGCTGCTCGAGGTGGGCAGTTGTTGCTTACCTCATTTTTGACAAGCTCACTGGGATTATTAGAACTCCCCTAAAATACAATTGATGAGAACCATTGGGACAACTAACAGGACAATTGATGAGAACCATTGGGACAACTAACAGGACAATTGATGAGAACCGCTGGGACGAACTCTCCTAAAATTTAATATAACCCCACAGATAACTTATATTGGGACACTGTGATTGGGACAAAGGCTATAATCTCGCATGCAATAACTTTTATAACAATCAATCTTTTTAAAATAAATATTTGACACTTTTCTACAGCTTTTAAATAATGGCATGCTTTCTTGCTCATCTAGTTAGCCACTATTTATTGCTACACTATCATCTTGGGATTTGTACATGTTTCATTGTTGTCCTGTGCATCCAGAGGCTTGTTGCTCAAGTGTGAGCAGGGGTTTGGGATAGTGTAGTCGAGATTGCATTAGATTGTGGATTTGTGGGGTATTGCGATTACCGCGGACAGTAGGCGGTCGACCAGATGTTTATCCTTGCATCAGATTGGGGTTGAGTCTGGTTTATTGCATCAGCTGGGGATTGGGTTTCTGTAGTGGATGGAGTTTCCCACTTTGATCATAGTTATGATCCAGTCATGCTATATTGAGATATGTGCTACAGAGATACTTGAGATACTGATGACAGAGATGCTTTACTCGTGTGGGTCGCTCCCCTCGGGTGCCACTCCGGAGGTGGGCTTTTTCAGACCCAGCCGTGTGTGCCGGTCTGATACTTATGTTGGGATGCGAGCCGTGCGAGCCGATCCCGCGGTTTCGAGCCGTGTGTGCAGATTCCGCTGAGCAGGCAGTACCAGTTGTTACTGGTGTCTAGATTGGATTTATTTGGACAGATACCATTTCTGATGCATGCATACAGTTTTGACAGCATAGTAGTGGTAGTTTTCCTGTTTCAGCATCTTATGTATTTTACCACTTCCCCTTTTCCCTTTTGCCTCTAGTAGTCCTAGTGGGTGCGTCAGAGTTGAGGTTTTACCCACTAGGGGAGGCTGCTGGTTTATCTTGTAGTTCTCACCCCCTATTATTATTTTCTGTTTCTTTCTTCTCCTTTATTTTGCAGAGTCATCTGCAGGAGCTGCTAGGCCTTCGGCAGCGGATCGAGGTAAGGGGATCGCCGAATAGATAGATCTCCTGTGAGATTGAAAGCTGTAAATAGACGCTGTACCCTTCACTCAGACTGTGGTATTCTCCTTTTATTTGGGTCTGGCTTCCGCCAGCGGGTTGTACTATTTGGTGAGCTGAGAGATTATTGTACTTATTACAGCTTTATTTGTAGTTCCAGTCTGAGATACTATGTGGTTCTTCTACTTCAGCTCTGTATTATGCTCTTTTATTGTTCATATTATATCGGAGCAGGTTACCAGCGCTTCGTGTACTCGGAAAATCCCGTGTGCACGGCGGATCTGTTGGCGAGCCCGGGTTCCAGGGCGTGACAATAGGTGAGTTCGTTGTTTGCAGGGAGGAAATTTTGGGTGGTTAGTAACCCAGCCTGTTTTGTTGGCACCTCTTGGAGCCTTGTGAGGGCGTTAGTGTGGTTTGTTTTCCTTGTTGTCGGGTTCGTTGTTCTGGACTTTTAAGGGCTCATTGGTACTGGTTGGGCGGTATGACTGGGGTACCTCGACGCATCGCGAGATTTTGTAGCTAACTGCTCAGCGCCGGCTGAGGTGGTTTGCGGACCGGCGGTGTTGTGACGGGGAATTCCGAGTCGGGAAGCAGGATTACTACGAGGTGCTGGGCATGGACTGGTTCACGAGGTACCAGGCGGATGTATAGTTACTTGGTTTCAATGAGCCTAGCGACTTGACCCTCTACATTGCTCACTGACACCCCCGTTGTAGGGGTTTCTTCCGACGTCCTCCTGACTGAACTGCCGGGAATACCCCCTAGCGAGGGGTCATCCTCTCTTTCAAGCTTCTACCAGGCACGACTAGGAGTTTTTCTGGATAAAGGGTTCATCAGACAGTGTGCGTCGCCTTGGGGCGCACCCGTGCTTTTCGTGCGAAAGAAGAACGGAAGCCTGCGTCTACGCATCGACTACAGGGAGATAAACAAGGTTACAGTGAAGAACAAGTCCGGAATTGATGACCACTTCGATCAACTACGAGAGGCACTTACAGATTATTCTCCGGACTCTAAGGGACCAAGGGTTGTTTGCTAAGTTTAAGAAATGTGAGTTCTGACTTCGCGAAGTGGGCTTTTTGGGACACATAGTTTCAGCAACGAAAATCACAGAGAATATAAGAGGAACTACCCGACACACGATCAGGAACGGGCAGCAGTCGCCTTCGTTTTAAAAGCTTTGTGGGACACCACCTTTTCTTGGGGTTCAGCGTAATGTGTTTTCGGACCGCCAGAGTCTTAAGTTTTGTTCACATAGACGGATTTGATTTTGCGGCAGAGGCATTGGTTGAAGTTGCCGAAGGACTCGACTTGTCCATTCAGTATCACCCGGGGAAAAGCAAGTGTAATAGCGGATGGGTGAGCAGGAAGGGTCAAATCGAGGGGGAAACCGATGAGCGCGAGTACTCAGCAAGACTGGCGCTGTCGCGCGACTTTTGTCCTTGATGGTCAAGCCAACCCTATTAGAAAAACCCTAGATGGTCAGAAACAGGCGTACGAATACAGCTTATTCGAGACAAGACCCCCCGGACTACGCAAGCGACCTTTCGGCAAGTGCGAACGACGCAATACGTTGCGAGGGCGGACTTGCGTGCCCGAGCTGTCAGTGTTGAAGAAAGAGTTATTGTCAGAGGCGCACTGCGCTCCCTTTGCGGCGCATCCGGGTGACACGAAGATGTACGAGTACCTCAAGCAGAAATTTTGGTTGACTAGAAACACTCGGCTGGTGTCGAACCTTTGGCAAGTCTGCAACGAGCTCTAGAGACTAAACCACACTTCAGCACGGCGTTTCACCCCCAGACCGACGGACAGCCAGAGCGAGTGAACCGGATTCTCGAAGATGTGCTCTGAACCTGCGTACTTGATTTTGGTGGTGGATGGTCACTGCTTTTGAGCTTAGAGAGGACCTGAGCTTCAACGGAACACCGGCGCGGATCTTAGCACGAGAGGACAAAAAGGATTGCACAACCGGACGATCCCCCATGGGAAGGTGCTGTGGAGCAACCAGGAAGGACGTGAAGCGACTTGGGAACTGGAGTCAAAGATGGAGGAGTGATACCCAGTTTATTCGTTGCGGACCAGGGTTAAGTTTCGAGGACGAAACTTGTCTTTAGAGGTGAGTGATGTAGAGTCCTGGTGTATTATCCTAACCTTTCGGGTGCCGTAGATAACACTTGCCGTTTAATGTTAGTTGTAGGTGCCCTTTTTATCGACTTTTAGTGGGTTGTGTTTTGGTGCACGTTATTATTTTTCGGTGAGAGAGCTCGAAAAATGATGAACGGCGGTGCAATCGGATCTGAAATCGGACCTACGGATCTCCCGGAATAGGGGTTTGAAGCTCTCGGTGACCGTAAAGTGCACCGAGATTCGTGCACTGTAAATTGCATGATTTTCGAGGAATCCGAGTTAAATCTGGGCCTAGGGTTGGGGTATTTTTTTATTTATATAGACCTTTTAGCAGTAGCCTTTCTTTTTTTCTTTGCTGTCGAGAACGGTAACGGCGAGAAAGGATTCTCAAAATTTGAAAATCCGAATTAGGGGATCGAACGATCGAGAAAGGAGAAGGGAAGAACGGGGGAAACCCATCCCTCGTGGAGCTTTCCGTTGGAGACAAGAGGGACGATCCACCTTCCCCTTCCTCGCAGGATCACGGTAAGCATTATTTTCCCTTTATGCAATTTCTGTGGGGTCGAGGTTTGGGTGGTGGTCGTTCGGGTGTAGCACGCGTCGCGGGTTGGGATAACGGGAAGCCGCCGTCGTCGTTGTCAAACGGGAGGCCGCCGCCGCCGTTATCGTGCCCACGGGGTCGTCGCCGCAGTCGCCGTGTTCGCGGGGTCATCACCGGAGCCGCGGGGATGAAACCGGAGAAAAACTATTCATCCCATACGGCTCCTCACCCGCGCGGTCCACCGAAGTGGCGTGCGCCCGGCGCACGTCCCGCAGCCCGAAGGCGCGGAACCGGGCGCACAGTCGCGTGCGCCATCCCGGCCCGCGCATCGCGGAGCACGCCTCCAGCGTGCACCCGGTGCGCGTCACCGCGGCCTGTAGGGGTGAGCCCGGTGCGCGCCCTGCGCGTGCACCGGCCCTGCCCGCTTACCGCGGTGCACGCCTCTAGCGTGCACCCGGTGCGTGCCGCAGCGCCCGTGGGGGTGAGCCCGGTGCACGCCCTGCGCGTGCACCGGCCCGGCCCAAGCTGCCTGGTGCACCCGCCCGGGTGAGCCCGGTCCGCGCCGCGCATCCTCTGCACTGTGGACCCGGTCCACGCCTCTGCCCGTGCACCAGCCGCCAGCCCGGAAGCCCGGTAACTCCGTTTTGGCCCTTTTTGGCCCGTTTCGCCTCGTTTTTGATCGTTTTCGACCACGACGATGCTTTTAACAATGCTTCTTAAGGGTAGTTTCTTTCGGGTCAAAGTTTGGGAGCCACGGGTTTCACAGGGGACAGTGTTAGCTTATTAATGTTTACCTTGGGGGACTTTCTAGGTCCGCGTGTCGATCGAGTGGGGTGCAGCGAGTCAACTTCTAGCGTACCAACCAAACGCTGCCCAGGTGGGTGTTCCTTCAAATCCTAACATTCATGAGATATAGTAAAGTTCCGCGTATGCATGAATATATTAATCTTGACCTTATGATCTCATCTAACCCCTGTTCTTCATAAGCATGATTACTGTTCATAGCTATGGGTGCTCTCCTCTGTTACTGTGGGAGTGTGTAGAAAGTTCTACTCTTTTAACATGGATATTGCAACATACTTGACATAATCGCATCTAACCCCTGTTCCATATCAGCATGTTTACTTTTATACCTCTAATAACTGTGTTAATCTTTGGTGATCTCTATGGTTCATTATTGTTGGTTTTATGTCGTGTACTTGGTTACGATGCTCGAGGCTGCTGTAGTGATCCGGCCTTTCGGGGCATTTTTGACTTACGTGTAGTCATTTAAGCCTTTAAGTGAAATAAAATTATTCAATTCTTAAAAGTTGGCCATTGTGAGGTGCTAGTATTTTTCTGCGATAGAGCGCAGAAAAAGAAAGCCGACGGTGCGATCGGATCTGAAATCCGATATCGGGATCCCCCGGAACGGGATTCAAAGTGATACGGTGATTAGTCGTGCATCGGAATCCGTGCTAAATATCTTGCACCCGTTAGAGATAAGGTGGGTTATCTCGTAGGGGATAATTAATTAGTTAATTAATTATCCCAGACGGAAAATTAATAATTCTCTTACGTATGAATTAAAGAGAAATTAATAAAGGTAAAGTACGACTATATAAGGGATCCCGATTATCGGAAAGAAAAGAAAAGAAGAAAATAAAAACCCTAATCGGTGAGAAGAGAAAAAGAAAAGAAAAGACGGAACCCTAACCGGAGGAGAAAAGAGGAAAAGAAGGAGGAAGCGGAGGAACCCGATCGCCCTAATTCACGTGCCGGAGATCGGAGAACGAGACGCCATCGTCTACGGGGAGCGGATCCAGGTCTCCAACGCCGAAAGGAAACAAGATCGGTTCTTCAATTCCGATAAATTAAGGTTAGTGAACATCGTTGCGGCTGTTAAATTAATCGGGGGTTTATCGTGTCCTTGTAAGGTGATTTTAATCGGAACATCGATCGCGGATTTTCGTCGGGTTTTGATCCATGTTTTATTCTCATTCTTGACCGGGTGTGATCGAGGATTTTTATCGGATTTTAATTGGTGGTTTTTAATCGGTTTCTTGTTATCGGACCTCCGATCGACGTTTTGGTTGTTCGTCGATCGTTGGTTTAGTCATTAGAATTATCGTGTATTTATTCGGGAATTTTTTGGGATGTTTCGTTGGAACATAGTGGGTTAACGGGAGGCCGCCGCCGCCGTTGTTAAACGGGAGGCCGCCGCCGTCGTTACCATGTTCGCGGGGTCGTCGCCGGAGTCGCACGGGAGCGAAAACGGAGAAGAAAACCGAAAAAGGGGCATTACTGTTCACCCCATACGGGTTTCTCAGCCCGCGGTCCACAGGCCAGAGCGTGCACCCGGCGCACGCCCCAAGGCGCGGAAGCCGCAAACCCGACGCACGCCTTCGTGCGCCGGCCCAGCCCGCTCAGGCGCGGTGCACGCAACAGTGTGCACCCGGTGTGTGCCGCAGGCCCGTGCGGCCGTGAGCCCGGTGCGCGCTCGTGTCGTGCACCGGCCCGGCCCAGAATGCGCGGTGCACGCTTCATGCGTGCACCCGGCGCATTCCGCGCAGCCGCCGACGCTGTAAACCCGGTCCGCGCCTGCCCTGTGCACCACCCGACAGCCCAAAGTTCGGTTGCTCCGTTTGGGTCCGTTTTTCCACCATTTTGAGCGCCGTCTTCGCCGTTGGGATCACAATCTTAGCGGTTTTCTTGGCATGGCAACTTGGGATCTTTTTGGTCACTGTTTTATTATGTCGGGTGCTAATTTCGCCGACGCTCCGCGCCTCGACGAAATCGTCGGGGGCGCGCCGTCGGGTCTCTTTTCTCATCATTTCCGCCGTCGGGGCCTTCTTGGTTTTAACCATTGACGTCCCGAGTGGGCTACCGGTTGAGGATTGAGTTTTGCTGGATTTCCGTTAGCGGTTTTGGGTTCCGACGGAGTTCCCGACGAAATAGTCGCGGTCCGGTTGTTGTTAATCTTCGATGTTACCGGTTTGAGCTAAGTGTGCGGTGTTACTTGACGGTTTTGATTTGTTGGACTTTTCCATCGAAAAGAGTAAATTGGGTCTTGTGTTTTCAGATGTTAGTACACGCTTTTGACTATAGTTATCCGTGCGGACTTTCTTTAAGTCCAGACGCGCAGCGGGGGTGCGCGAAGGATTCAGGTGTTCCGATCTTTCTTCAAATAGGTGGGTACGGTTGCGATAAGTGCAACAAGTGCAGTAAGTGCATCTATCGTCATTAAAGTGCTCTTAATTTATCTAACAAAGTAGATGGACAGTTTAACCTTTCGCATAATTGTGTTTTTATCTAACAATTGAAGCGGCTACGGTCGCAGTGCTCATGACACGCCGATCTCGGCAAATCCGTTTCGGATGCTGCACGTACACAGGCGGATTGGCCTCCGCATGGGTGTACTTTTCCGGAAGAGTGGTCTCTTATGACCCGTGTTCCTCACAAAGGTGTGGGTGCCGTGAGGACCTCTTCGCGCCCGCTGAAAATAGCACACCAGCACCGCGAAGAGGTTAAAGCATCAAAGAGGTGTTTGTGCATGAGGGGAGACTTTAGTCTCTCCGACAAATAATCTGGGGTTGGTGCCCAATTAAATTGATAAATCTGGGGTTGGGGCCCAGCTTAATATGTGCAGGGTTTTAGCGAAATGGTTCCGGTGTTTTCGGTTTGCTCCTTATTCCTTATTGTTATTAGACATCTACTTTGTTTGTCACTGACATTACCCACTCCGTGACAGGTGTTACGAGGTGCGTTAGCCGGGAGGGCGGTGAGACTGCGTCGCGAGGGCCGTAGTCTGAACACTTGGTTTTTATTATCTCATTTCTCTTAAGCTTAATTTAGTTAATTTGCTTGTGGGTCGTAATATTCGTGGACATGTATTACTTAGCGTTGTGGATGAGGTGTACTTTTATATTTCGGTTCTTTTGGTGATGTTTTCTTATGCGGCACGTTTTCATGGTAAACCAAATGACTTCGAAAAGGTTTTCTCAAAACGAAGTGCCATGTGGGCACGGGTTTTGCAACCGTTGGCTTTATCCCTTCTAAACACTGTTGCCGCTTTAATATTCCGCTTGATGATGTATGTCTATTGTATGGTTGATAGTTGGTGTTTGATGTATGTTGTTGTAAATGAGACGCCGTGCATATACAAAGGAGACTCTGTCCGTGGGCAGGGAGAATTTGTGTATGTGGCGGTCTGGCACGCACCGGGAATGAGGTTTAAATTACCTTGTTAAGAAGAAAAAAAAAGATACACACGATTTTCCGCTTTGATAGACTCAAAAACCCCCGGGGGCGTGACAGATTAAATGGTATCAGAGAAAACAACCATAACCATAGTAGACGTGATCCACATCCACAGTGTAGGGTACCACAAGCAAATTAGACATGAGATAACCAAGGTATAGGTGCGTAGTACGTGAGAGTACGGGGAAAAGGGAACGTAATGTAGGTGTAATCGTAAGACAGGGTGTTAGGGTTATAACCTTAGGGTTAACGTGGTTTCTTTGTCTATAGCGAACGATGGCCCAGACTAGATCGTCCACCGAGAATGCGGACGCGGACAGAGTGACCCCAGCCACCGCAGAGAACCAGCTCCTCCAACGACAACTACGGGAAATGGCCGGGCAATTAGCGACGCTAACGGAGCAGGTTCGTCACCTTATGCAGCAACAGGCAACCGCGCCAGCCGAGCGCGATCCGACCCCTCCGCCCGAAGCCACCGCACCCACTACGGGACCGCAAGGGACGGGTGGCACGACGACGGAACAGCCCCCATCCCCAAGGGATTTACCCACTCCGACGACCACGGGGCCCGTGATGGGAGCGACAGCAGGGGAGGCAGGAACGACCCCTACTCTCGGGGGGTCCGCCGCTGTAGGAGGGATCACGGAGCAACGAACCACGCGAGAAAGGGTCAGGACGAATTTGACTAGGTTCAAGAAGCATGACCCTCCCACTTTTGAGGGAGAGACGACCGATCCATGGGTCGTCGAGAAATGGGTAGATACCATGGAAAAACTCTTCGAGGACCTATTGATGGAGGAACACGAGCGGGTTCCACTAGCCGTCCACTTCCTCGAAGGGAATGCACGCATCTGGTGGAAGACGGTACGCCCGGATCCGTCTACAAACGACCCGCTACCGACATGGTCGGCCTTTAGAGAGGAACTTTTTGGCGCTTTCTTCTCCGATAGCGTCAAGCGGCAATTGGAAGACGACCTGAAGAACATTAGACAAGGGAACCGCTCGGTCATGGAATATCAAAGGGAGTTTGTAAGATTTGGTTTCTCTTTTCCCTCTTAGATTAGGAGCACCGGTTACACCTTAGCCTGCTACCCCTGTTAGACTCTCTCTCTCCCTCCCTCGATCTAAAATCCTTAAGTATTAGGCGAAGCCTCCCCCGGCCGATGTGCGCGGGCGGGCTTCGAAGCATAGGAGAACCTTGTGTACTCGGGGCCCGTTAAGGGCCATGCAAGGAATAAATAGGCTCCACCCTATGCCTTGCAGCCGAGGACCCAATGGGCCGATAGGTAGTTCAGGGCCGCTCCTCAGATAGGGATCAGCGGTCCCGTGGTAAGGGAATTTCCGGACGTGTTTCCGGCAGAGCTCCCCGGAGCGCCGCCGGAACGAGAAGTCGACTTCCCTATTGAACTACTTCCCGGCACCAAACCCATCACCAAGGCACCGTACAGGATGGCCTTCGCGGAGTTGAAGGAACTCAAGGCACAGTTGGAGGACCTTTTGGATAAGGGCTTCATCAGTGTTACGGCATTTTGGTGTTGGCATATTTCGTGAGTCAAGTCAGTGAGTTGAGTCGGAGTCTTAAAGGGATCAAATTGTCAATCAGCAATCAAAGACCTAGAGAAGATTCAACAAGAGCTCAAGTTGACACTCAGTGTCTTGAGTCTTGAAGATTGAAGATGAAGAATTGTGGATCAGTTACATCAATCTCAAGAAGAAAGTATTCAAGAGGATCAGGTATGTTTAACTAAATAATTGTGGTGATCCGAATACTTTCTTATAGTGTAGAAACACTTGGATGAATTTTTTAATTGCATAAAAATCAAAAACTGGACATGGGGCATGTTCAGGATCCGGATCAGATGATCCAATCCGGATCCCGAAGGGTATTAGTTCATGTGCAAATCCAATCCGGATCCAAGCCTATTCTGATCCGGATCCCGAACATTGGATGTTGCTGAAATTCATGAACGATCCGGATCGGGAAGTTCAATCCGGATCCCGAACCCTTGGTTTTCTGGAATTGTCTATCACGTGTTGGGTTATATGTAATAAGGATCTAAATAGGGGAAAAAATACCTAGAGGGGGGTGAATAGGTGTAAACGTATAAACACTCAAAAATCGTTGCGATAAAAACCCAATGCGGAAATAAAAATAACTCGCAAGATTTTTACGTGGAAATCTCCATCACCGGAGTAAAAAACCACGGGACCGACAACACGGCAGAAATCCACTAGAATTAAAACACGTACAAGGTGATTTACCGTACACACTTACGACTCAACCTTTTCCATACGCTCCTAGAGGATCTTCTCCGCTCGCTCCGCGACGCTTCTCGAATCCACGATCTGCGCCCAACGCCGAATCCACGGCGTCCAACGTCGAATCCACGACGTCCGACCGAGTCCACGGTCTTCACCCAATAGCACCCTTCGAATCCACGAACGTGCCTCGCTCCGAATCCACGAGAGCGGTTGAACCTTGAATCCACAAGGACACGCGAATCCACGCGCCGATTTTTGGGGTAAATCGTTGTTTTTGGTGGTGATGATCCGCCAAATACTTAGATCAAAGATAGATCGGAAATACCATCTAAGTATTCATTAGTTTGATTCAACTCAAGATGTGAGTATGAAAACCTAGAATCAAACTAATCAATATAGATGAAGAAACATAGAGTATTCTCTAATGATTTCCTTTCTTCTCTATATGTGGATCTAGAGCCGTATAAGATGATATATGAAAATGACGGCTATCTAGATTATCGGCCTCCCTTGGATTAACCCTAGAAAAAGAGTCATAGGGTCTATTTATAGGTTAGAAACCCTAGGAAGGAGATAAGAATCAAAAACCTAACATTTCTGGAAATTTTACGGACGGCGATCCGGATCGGATTAGCTGTGATCCGGATCGTCGTAACGAGTCAGGCAATTCCAGAAAAACGAAGGTTCGGGATCCGGATCGAAGTGCTTGATCCGGATCGTTCATACAGTTCACCAAACATCAACGTTCGGGATCCGGATTGCGAAGCCTGATCCGGATCGTTCAAGGAAGATGGTAAACTCAGTGTTCGGGATCCGGATCAAGAGAGGCTACGATCCGGATTGAACTGGTGTATGAACGAACCACCTTCGGGATCCGGATCGAACAACCTGATCCGGATCCTGAACATGTCCCAAGTCCAGTTTTTGATTTTTATGCAATGAAAGATTCTTCCAAGTGTTTCTACACTACAAGAAGTATTCGGATCACACAAAATCTTTAGTTAAACATACCTGATCCTTTTGAATTCTTCTTTCTTGAGATTGAGTTAAATGATCCAACTTTCTTCACCTTCAATCTTCAAGACTTGAGACTTTCACGAAACTACGCCAACTCAAATTCCGTAACAATCTCCCCCTTTGGCGGTTTCGTGACAAAACACAGATCCACTAAAGAAAATTCAAAAAGATATTTTTGTTGCTATCACCATACAACAAAAATTTACAATGGAGATCCAAAAATTTAAAAACATGAGATAAACTCCTAAAACAGACTCTAGACTTAGACATCTGTACTCTCTGCACAAAGAAATCATTCTTGACAAAAAGAGATCGTTAGATACCTCAAGAATATTTAACATTCAAAACCTAGTACAGAGATAGAGTTTATATGATCATCATGACATTTGAGAATTCAGATATGTAAGAGAATCATAGTCAAAAACCAACATATCTTCTATGCAATCAAAACCAAATGTCACAAAGTGTTAGTCCAACATCAACTTGTTAGTTATATTACATGCCCAAATAGTTAGTTGAATAGTTAGTCGAGGCATGCATTCAAACAAATGAAAAACAAAAGTTGAAGTTCTACTTACCTTTTAAGTTGAGGTTATACTTACCTCGATGTTCACACATTCACATAGTTTCACAGTTTTCACAACGTCATTGTTCAAGTTCTTTCTAAACTTTCTCCCCCTTTTTGTCACAAACAAAGCCAAAAATTACAGAAGTGGAGAGAATGGATAACAGTTCAAGTTGGAGAACTAAAGACTAAAACTAAAACATAAAAACCTGCACAACAGAAAGATTTAAACATATGCATAATAAACAGAAATTGGAAGGATACGAATTATTCAGACTCGTCTGAACTGATACAGCCGAGAATTTCGAATATTTTCTTTAGTCGCTTGTTCATTGATGATTGATTCTTATTTACCTTCTTTATTTCTTCCTTTACCTCAATTAGTTCATTTGATATACGTTCTTGCTCGTTGGAGAGCCTTTGCTGTTCTTTATAGATTGAGGTAACAGATGCATCATCATCAGAAGTTGATTGAGGTGCTTGTTGTGCTGGATGTGCTGGTTGGACTGGAGGAGTTGCTGCCGGTGCAGAGGTTGTCGCTTGTTGTCGGCGAGGAGGTATGAAGGGTTCATCTGGCTTCGTCGAGAGAGACTTTACAATTGTTGTTTCATTGATCGTTCCTAGACTGTGCATATAGGAGCTCGCATTTGTGTCAGCTTTAAATTTGCGAAGAATGCGCATGATGATCATTGGATAAGGTAGTCTCTCAGAAGGATGAGCATGCTCCACATATCGCGCCATCTTTGTCCAGATGATGTAAGGAATGGTTAGGTTAGCTCCCATTTCTGCTGTGGGGTTTCCAAGTAGATAAAGGAATATCATTCTCTCCCACCGAAGAACCTTTGTGTTCATGTTTGGAATGACATTATAACAAACAATTAAGTTTAAGAAGCGGTACTCTGGTCGTAGTTCTTTCGAGGAAAACGGAGTTTCCTGTCGACCGAGTATTTGGAAGACAGATTCCATCAACTACCACTCTCCAGGAGTAGGTGTTGAAGACTTGATTCTTCAGGTAATGAGTGCCATCGGCTCGGGCGTCCATCCCTAATACCTCTCCAATCAGTTGGGGGGTCACTTTGATCTTAACATTCTTGACCAATGTTTGAAAATCTCGGCGTCCGCTCTCCTGATCAACTAAATAACAAGCATTCTGATAAAACATTCTCACTGAGTGAAGACAATACCCAGTGGTCTCCGGAAAGTCGCAAATGGGGGCAAGACCTATCTGGTCAAACAAAATCCCAAATGTCCGAGAACGCTCTTTTAAGGCTTTTACATCAACATGCCTTTCTCCAATGCATTCCCTGTTTTCAAATTCCTTTATTCTAGCCGAGCTGATAAAGTCTTGAGGAGTTGCTTGGCTAGCAGCTGGTTGCTCAATGGAGATTCCCCGAGCACTCCCTCTCTTGCGAGCAACACTTTTTCTTCTTGTCTTTCCAGAAGTTTCTTCCATTGGAGCTTTCCCTTTTTCAGCAGCAGTAGGCGGAGCCTTCGATGTTTCCGCAGGCGCTTTTCCCTTTGAAGCAGTGGGAACAGTCGTTGCTTCAACCTGCAGTTCATCCCAGTCAATTGATTCCGTTTCAGATTCTGTATCGGAATCATCTTTAGATTTCTTCATTTTCTTAGCCTTCTTAGCCCTCTTGGGCTCGACAGTGTCTCTCGTATGTACCATAGCAGCAAGTAGGAAAACAATCCAAGTGATCACCATTGCTATTGGTCTCTTGAGAAAAGAAATCCTGTGTGCAACAACTCAAGAACACGAAAAATTGTTAATTTTTAGAAATTTGAGAAATTGTACCCAAACAATCATTATCGTGTAGAGAGACTAAGAATCAAATTAGTTTTGCAAAAGGACTTTTAAAAATAGATCAATTGCATGATTTTCGAAAATCCTTATTATATGCCCTAAAACCGAAATTTTAGAAATCGAAGCCTAAAAATCCGTTAATCAGGAGAATACCCAGCATATAATCAAAACGAATCTACCCAAAGTTCTTATTTGAAAAGAAATTTGATCAAAAACCATCCACAAACAAAATTGATTCAAGAATTTCATCACGTTTGAGGAGGAATAGAGAAAAACGGTGAAAAACCGAGATTTTGATCAATAAAACTTACTTGGAGTTGAAGAACTTGAGTTTGAAAGCTTCCAAGAAGGGTGAAATCTAGAGAGAGAAGCTCTGGAAACTTTGGAACAAAAGATTGGAGTAAAAGAAATCAAAACCCTTTTGTTCTTTATAAAACCCTAGCCGCGATCCGGATCAGACCATGCTTGCGATCCGGATCGGCTACCCGCGTGAGAAACTGCGTTCGGGATCCGGATCGGCAGGTCCAATCCGGATCGTCAGCCCGCAGAAGAATACCTGCGTTCGGGATCCGGATCATCTTGCCCGATCCGGATCGGCTCCAACTTTTTCGTTAGAAAATTTCAGAGAAATTCAAGAAAAACCAGAAAAAGATTGTAAGCACAAATGTGTATCAACTTTAAACAAAAAACATCGTTTCATACAACAAGAATTAGATTATGCCAAATCTATCAATAATATCCAAAAATGAAACGAAAATTTACAAAAATTAAATCCCTTAAAGTTGAACACCTTCAATTACATCTAACTTGATCTTATGAGTAATGCCTTTATCAAATCATCAATTCAGTAAAGAAAATGAAATACAAAGATCAATAGATGTTTGAAATCCCAAATATAGTAGATAATGTATCTAGACAATCTGTTGAAGATAGTGGCTCTTTGAGCATCTTTCTTTAAAAACCCACCTTATACCAACCTTGAAATTTGACGGAGTCAAGTATTTCAACATGCATTTTACATAATCAAAAATTTGAACAACCATGCTTGGTATACATGTGGTAGCTGCACACAATACTCGGACGACCGAGGTGGTAGCTCTTTCCTCCATGTGGTGGTAGTTTTCACACTCCTCATTGGGATGTAACTCTTTCCACATCTTTTGAGCATTTTACTTTTCTTTGACTCCCCCTCAATTGGCTATCAATTATTTAAGATATAAAGTATTCAACCAAAAATTGATCTCGATTTCATACTCGACTAAGCAGTCAAATAAGATAATGACTATACCAAGAGATCATTGAGAGAGAGAAATTGACTTTGATCACTCAGAAGATGATTTAATTAACATAAATGATCATTGCAACAGTGAAATATTATGATGGCAAAAGCATAATAAATTTCTAAATGTGCGAAAAGATGCAATTAAAGTCAATTATGATCTATGCTTAACTAATGTCCTATGTACAAACATAGATAATGAACAAAACAAAAACAAAAACAAAACCTATCCTAAGCAAAGGTTTCAAAAAGAAGTTTATTTCAAGGAAAGCATTCCAATTGCTTTTCGCAAATGAATAAAACGTTTTTGATCCAAAGGTTTTGTTAGAATGTCAGCTAATTGATCCTCAGTTGAAATATATGAAAGTTGAAGAATATTTGATTCAACTAGCTCTCTAAGAAAATGATATCTAAGTTCAATATGTTTTGTTCTAGAGTGCAACATAGGGTTTTTAGAAATGTTAATTGCACTTGTGTTGTCACAAAGTATTGTTACCGAAGATGCTGAAATCTGGAAGTCACTCAGTACGCTTTTCATCCAAATGAGTTGAGTTGAACAACTTCCAGCTGAAATGTATTCCGCTTCGGCAGTCGAGAGTGCTATGCAATTCTGCTTTTTACTGTGCCATGCAACAAGGTAATGGCCAAGATAGAAGCATGCACCACTCGTGCTTTTCCGATCATCCACTGATCCTGCCCAATCGGCATCTGAGTATCCAACGATATCCAAACTTGTTCCCATAGGATACCAAATTCCGAAATTAATTGATCATTTGATATACCGGATGATCCTTTTCACCGCTTTCAGGTGAACCTCCTTTGGTGCAGATTGATATCTCGCGCAAATCCCAACACCAAAAGATATATCCGGGCGACTAGCCGTGAGGTAAAGTAGACTTCCAATCATACTTCGATACAGTTTCTCGTCTACATTCTCACTTTGTGATTCACTTCCAAGTCCCTTGTGGCTAGTTCCCATTGGAGTCGGAAAATTCTTCGAATTTTCAAGATCAAACTTTTTAACCAACTCCATTGCATACTTGGATTGACTCAAGTGAATACCTTCATCATTTTGTTTAATTTGCAATCCAAGGAAATAAGTCAATTCGCCCATCATGGACATCTCAAATTCGCTTTCCATGGTCTCCGCGAATTTAGAAGCATCATTATCTCTTGTTGCGCCAAATACAATGCCATCGACATAGATTTGTGCTACAATGAAATTGCTTTGATAATGCTTCACAAAGAGAGTCCTATCAGCTCCCCCTCGAGTGTAGCCCTTCTCCAAAAGGTGCTTTGTCAACCTTTCGTACCATGCTCGCGGTGCTTGTTTCAGACCGTAAAGAGCCTTTTTCAAACGAAAAACATGGTTAGGTTGTTTATGGTCTACAAAACCTTTCGGTTGAGCCACATAAACTTTCTCATTTAAAAACCCATTTAGAAATGCGCTCTTAACGTCCATTTGAAATAATTTGATTTTAAAATGACAAGCAATAGCAAACAGTATACGAATGGACTCGAGTCTAGCTACAGGGGCGAATGTTTCATCAAAGTCTATACCTTCTACTTGAGAGTAGCCTTGAGCAACTAATCGTGCCTTGTTCCTGATGATAGTACCATCCTCATCCTTCTTGTTCTTGAAGATCCATTTGGTACCTATCACATTATGTTGCTTTGGAGGCTTCGTTAATTCCCAGACTTTGTTTCGCTCAAATTGATGGAGCTCTTCCTGCATTGCTTTAATCCAGTAGTCATCCTGAAGAGCTTCATCTATGTTCTTTGGTTCGATTAGAGATACGTAGCAAGCGAATCCACAAACCAACTGCCTCCGAGTTCTAACTCCTTCTTGTGGATCTCCAATAATATTCGATTCCGGATGATCCTTGGAGATTCGTAGCGTTTGTTGAAACGGAGTACTCGGAGATATATGAGATGATTCCTGCACATTAGATAAACTTGAAGAACCATTAGATGCATCATTAATATTGGAAGTATTATTATGAGAAGATGCAACGGCAGGAGAATCATCATCTAGAGAAATATCGAGGGTAGATTTTTCAGATGCAAAGTGAAAAGCTTCATCTACTTTAACATTTATAGATTCTACGATCGTCTTAGATTCCAAGTTAAATACTCGATATGCTCTACTATTAGTAGAATACCCCAAGAAAATCCCTTCGTCACTTCGTGAGTCAAACTTTCCAAGATTTTCACGGTCACGTAAAATGTAACACCGACTCCCGAAGATGCGAAAATATTTGATGTTGGGTTTTCTACCACACCATAGTTCATATGGTGTATTTAACGTTCCCGGGCGCAAAAACACTCGATTAATGACATAGACAGCGGTGTTCACAGCTTCAGCCCAAAAATGTAGCGGTAAATTCCGGCTATGAAGCATCACACGCGCCATCTCTTGAACAACCCTGTTTTTGCGCTCAACAACACCATTCTGTTGAGGTGTATAGGGTGCAGAGAATTCATGCTTAATACCGTTTGAAGTACAAAAGTCAATGAATTTAGAATTAATGAATTCTCCACCTCTATCACTTCTAACACTAATGATCTTTTCATTTTTTTCAATCATAATACGAAGGCAAATCTCGTGAAAAGAATCAAAAGTATCAGCTTTCTCTTTTAAAAATGCTACCCAAGAATACCGAGAGAAATCATCAACCAATAAGAAAATATACCATTTACCTCCCAAAGATGGTTGACGGGTCGGCCCCATTAAATCCATGTGTAAAAGTTTCAAAGGCCGTTTTGTACCAACGTGGTTCAAGTTCTTGTGTGCAGTTCTGGACTGTTTTCCCTTTTGGCAACCACCACACACAATGCTTTGTTTAAATAAAAGTTTTGGAACCCCCTTGACCACGTCCTTGTTTGAAATTTTAACAAGTTCCTTAAAATTTATGTGACCTAGCCTTTCATGCCAAAGTGTTTCATTATTTAAAGAAACTAGGTTACAATTTTCTGAAATTTTATTAGGAACATCATAGCAATTGTTTTCAGATCTAACCCCTTTTAAAAAGAAAACATGGTCCTTATCAGTTACAACGCATTCAACAGATGAAAAGTTAACTGAAAAACCATTGTCGCAAAGTTGACTTATGCTTATGAGGTTAGTCTTAAGGCCATCAACAAATAAGACGTTTTTCAAAATCGGGCCATCTGGAATAGCTACCGTCCCTTTTCCAATAATTTTGGAAGATCGACCGTCTCCGAAAACAACAAGTCCTCCGGAGATTTTCTCAAGATTTTGAAAACTATTTTTGTCACCGGTCATGTGACGGGAACAACCGCTATCCAGATACCAAGACGAACTATCATATGCATGCAAGGAAAATTGGTAACAAGACAAGGAAAGATTTCACCTTTGCGCACCCAAACCTTTTTGGAGTGCGTCGGTAATGGTCGTGAAGTTATATGCCTAGGTGAAAGCGTCTTGTTAAAACGATTGCTGCTCCTTGATGTAGTCGTCTTGCGCGGTAAACTACCAGGGTTCTTTTCTTTCAATTGATTTGGAATTGATTTCCGAGGAATCACCTTCGTGGTAGTCATTGCAAGAGATGTTTGAGGTGAGCATTTGACTCCCGTCTTGCAATATCTTCTTATGTGCCCTGAAACACCACAACGAAAACATACCTTAGATCTTGACGACCCCAAAGAGGATGAAGTAGGTTTGTTGTCGTTGTTTGTCTTGAATTCCGGTGTCGGAGGAGGAGATACCGACTGAGGCACAAAAACTGTCCCACTCGAACTTGGACTGTTTCCAGTTTGAGTGTATCCGAGGCCGAACCGATTTGATTGACCAAGACCAAGAAGTCTATCCAACTTACTCCTTCCTGAAGAGAATCGCTGTAAGTCATCCTTGAGTTGGAAAATGGTCTTTGTCATTTCCAGGTTATCCTGTCGAGCCTCGTTGAAGAGCTTTGAGAAGTGATTCGCTTTATCCACCAGATTTGTATGTTTCTTCTCAAAACGCTCATTGGACTCTTGAAGGGAAACATTTACTTTTATCAGATTTTCCCTTTCCACTTCAAGAGCGTTTGAGAGAGAAGTTGCTCTTTTTGCTTCTTCTTCGAGATCATGCACTCTCCCTCTCAAACTCTTGTTTTGCTTAGCCACTTTCTTTGAATCCCTCAAAAGTCTGTGGTAGGCTAAAACAAAATCTTCACCTTCCGAATCATCCGATTCGTTGTCCGTTGCAATCTTTTCAACAGTGGAGTTGGACAACGACTCGGATGTACTTGCCATAAAGCACATGAAGGGTGAAGATATGGACGCGTGGAATGCCGTGGAGCTCTTTTCTTCATCACTTGAAGACGACTCATTTGACGTTGAGTTGTCATCCCAAGTGACGACTTGCATCGCCTTCTTCTTTGCCGGATACTTGTTGGGACACTCCGTTGCAATGTGGCCGTAGCCTCGACATTTGAAGCATTGTAGTTGTCCCTCTGAACTTTTCTTATCCTTTGAGAAGTTCTCTTGCTTTCTTGACTTGTAACTTGAAGTACCCTTGCCTTTGATCGACTTTCCGAAGGATGGAGATTTGCTTGAATTACCCCTTCGAAAGTTGCGGCGAAACTTCCTTGTCAAGAGAGCGAGCTGCTTCTCAAATTCCTCCATAGAAAGGTTCTCGTCATCGTCTGAGGAGGATGTATCCGCGTCTTCTTCCTTAGTTGTTTTCAACGCATAACCTGAAGACTTAGAAGTGGATGCCTTTCCAGAAGAATTGTTAGTAGTAAACGTCATTTCATATGTTTGTAATGAACCAACTAATTCTTCTACACGTATTTCGTCCGGGTGTTTAATAGTTTCAATGGCTGTAACCTTTGGGCGAAATCGTTCAGGAAGAGTTCTTAAAAAATTTCTTACAATATTAAATTCTGGAATCTTCTCTCCCAGGTTAGCACATGAGTTTACGATGTCTTGCAATCGTGTATAGTAGTCCGTGAAAGATTCATTTTCTGCCATCAAGATAGAGTCAAACTTGCTCGTAAGCATTTGCAGTTTCTGAATCTTCACGAGGTTAGTTCCCTCATGTGTAACCTGAAGAACATCCCAGATTTCTTTCGCAGTCTCACATGCCGAGACGCGAGAGAATTCAGTTTGAGATAAGGCATTAAAAATAGCATTAATTCCCTTGCCATTGTAAGAAGAAGAATCTAACTCTTCCTTGGTCCATTTCGACCTAGGTTTTAAGGTGTGAACATCACCAATAAATTCAGTTGGATTAGACCATCCTAATTCAATTGATTGCCACACCCGTTCGTCGATGGAAATTAAAAAGGCTTTCATCCGCACTTTCCAGTACGCATAATTTGTTCCATCGAAGAACGGGAGTCGGTTGATGTTTCCACCTTCAACCATTGTTTACAACCCTATTCCCGCTCTGATACCACTTGTTGGGTTATATGTAATAAGGATCTAAATAGGGGAAAAAACACCTAGAGGGGGGTGAATAGGTGTAAACGTATAAACACTCAAAAATCGTTGCGATAAAAACCCAATGCGGAAATAAAAATAACTCGCAAGATTTTTACGTGGAAAACTCCATCACCGGAGTAAAAAACCACGGGACCGATAACACGGCAGAAATCCACTAGAATTAAAACACGTACAAGGTGATTTATCGTACACACTTACGACTCAACCTTTTCCATACGCTCCTAGAGGATCTTCTCCGCTCGCTCCGCGACGCTTCTCGAATCCACGATCTTCGCCCAACGCCGAATCCACGGCGTCCAACGTCGAATCCACGACGTCCGACCGAGTCCACGGTCTTCACCCAATAGCACCCTTCGAATCCACGAACGTGCCTCGCTCCGAATCCACGAGAGCGGTTGAACCTTGAATCCACAAGGACACGCGAATCCACGCGCCGATTTTTGGGGTAAATCGTTGTTTTTGGTGGTGATGGTCCGCCGAATACTTAGATCAAAGATAGATCGAAAATACCATCTAAGTATTCATTAGTTTGATTCAACTCAAGATGTGAGTATGAAAACCTAGAATCAAACTAATCAATATAGATGAAGAAACATAGAGTATTCTCTAATGATTTCCTTTCTTCTCTATATGTGGATCTAGAGCCGTATAAGATGATATATGAAAATGACGGCTATCTAGATTATCGGCCTCCCTTGGATTAACCCTAGAAAAAGAGTCATAGGGTCTATTTATAGGTTAGAAACCCTAGGAAGGAGATAAGAATCAAAAACCTAACATTTCTGGAAATTTTACGGACGGCGATCCGGATCGGATTAGCTATGATCTGGATCGTCGTAACGAGTCAGGCAATTCCAGAAAAACGAAGGTTCGGGATCCGGATCGAAGTGCTTGATCCGGATCGTTCATACAGTTCACCAAACATCAACGTTCGGGATCCGGATTGCGAAGCCTGATCCGGATCGTTCAAGGAAGATGGTAAACTCAGTGTTCGGGATCCGGATCAAGAGAGGCTACGATCCGGATTGAACTGGTGTATGAACGAACCACCTTCGGGATCCGGATCGAACAACCTGATCCGGATCCTGAACATGTCCCAAGTCCAGTTTTTGATTTTTATGCAATGAAAGATTCTTCCAAGTGTTTCTACACTACAAGAAGTATTCGGATCACACAAAATCTTTAGTTAAACATACCTGATCCTTTTGAATTCTTCTTTCTTGAGATTGAGTTAAATGATCCAACTTTCTTCACCTTCAATCTTCAAGACTTGAGACTTTCACGAAACTACGCCAACTCAAATTCCGTAACATCACGCTACGACGATCCGGATCGCAGTAAATCCGATCCGGATCGCCGTCGTAAAAAACTCCAGAAAAGGTAGTTTTTGATGCTTATCTCTTTCCAAAGGTTTCTAAACTATAAATAGACACTTAGGGTTTCTCAAGAACGTGGGTTCTCTACCGATTAATTAATTAAACACTTGAGAGCAACCCTAGAGGCTAGGTTTTTATCGTTCTTCTTTATAGCCTCTTTTAGGTCAATTTGACGGTTCTTTCAAGAACATATCTTTTGTCGAATTGATCTAATCTTTGCTTAGAGATTTCTTCTACGGTTCCTCAATGAGAATCTAAGCAAAGGATCACCATCGAAGTCAATATTCTTATCGACTGAGTTTGCGTCGTGGATTCGACGTGGCATCGTGGATTCGGTGTGCTAAAGGCGTTTCGTGGATTCGAAACGTGTGCTCGTGGATTCGAGTGGCGTTCATGGATTCGAACGTGTGCAGTGGACGTGCAATCGGTGGAGTGCAAGGTCCGAAGAAATTGAAGGAGGGGTTAAATCCGTGGAGACGGTAATCACCTTGTTATTCTTCTTTTCTTAGTGGATTGTTATTGCGTGGACATCCAACCGGTCAGCGCAAGGTCCGAAGAAGCTGAAGGAGGGGTTGAGTCCGTGGAGTCGGTAATCACCTTGTTATTCTTCTATTCTTAATGGATTGTTATTGCGTGTTGGTCCCGTGGTTTTTCTCCTGGATTGGAGTTTCCACGTATATCTCGGTGTGCTGTTTTTATTTTCCGCATTGGTTTTTATTTTGCACTGAGATTTGGTTTTATAAGTATTACACCTATTCACCCCCCCTCTAGTTGTTTGATAGTACCTATTTAGATCCTTGTGGATCCTATAAAAACTTACAATCAGACCTAGCGCGTCACCCTGGGGCGCGCCCGTCCTGTTTGTGAGAAAGAAGGACGGAAGTCTCCGGTTGTGCATCGACTACCGGGAGATAAATAAGGTCACCATTAAGAACAAGTACCCCCTGCCAAAGATCGACGACCTCTTCGACCAACTACAGGGGGCGACGGTGTTTTCAAAGATTGACCTGCAGTCGGGCTATCATCAGGTCCAGGTCAAGGGGGAGGACATCCCCAAAACGGCTTTTCGGACTCGCTACGGTCATTACGAATTTACAGTAATGCCGTTCGGGCTCACGAATGCCCCGGCGGTGTTCATGGACATGATGAACAGGGTATTCAAACCCTTCCTGGATTTATTCGTGGTGGTCTTCATCGACGATATCCTCATCTACTCCCGTACAGACGAGGAACATGAAGAACATCTGCGCACAGTCCTCCAAACCCTACGGGAACAGAAACTCTACGCCAAACGCAAAAAGTGTGAGTTTTGGCTCCGAGAGGTTGGCTTCTTGGGGCACGTAATCTCAGCGGCTGGAGTCACAGTCGATCCGAAGAAGATAGATTCGGTAACGGACTGGTCCCAACCGACGACGGTAACAGAGGTTCGAAGCTTTCTAGGATTAGCCGGGTACTACCGGCGCTTCGTGGAGGGTTTCTCCAAGATAGCCACCCCCTTAAACCGTTTGACTAAAAAGGGGGAAATGTGACGCCCCACTTCCCAGGGGGTCACCCATCCTAGAACTACTCTAGCTCTAGCACGCTTAACTCTCATGTTCCTCTTGGATCTTGCTACCATCCAAAATGCTATAGCCGGGTTAGAGATTTAGTCCTATTATATCATTTATATAGAGGACTAATCCAAATTCCGGGGGTGTCACATTCTTCCCCCCTTTAAGCCCTGACGTCCACGTCAGGCTCAAGCACACTCACAAGCACCAGGCGATGTGAGACTCGTCTCGCTAGCCTTAGCCGACCTTGTGAGGAGCTGCACTCCACTCACAACGGTCATTAGCCGGGGAGCCTCGCTCTACCCGCTATATAACCCTGGCTCAGCCGAGACTCATCTCACATTTCCGGCTGGTGAATGGCTCTGATACCAACTGTGACGCCCCACTTCCCAGGGGGTCACCCATCCTAGAACTACTCTAGCTCTAGCACGCTTAACTCTCATGTTCCTCTTGGATCTTGCTACCATCCAAAATGCTATAGCCGGGTTAGAGATTTAGTCCTATTATATCATTTATATAGAGGACTAATCCAAATTCCGGGGGTGTCACAGGAAAAGTTCATCTGGACGGACAAATGTCAGAGGAGCTTCGAGGAGCTCAAGGATAGATTGACGCGAGCTCCGATTCTCGCCCTGCCAGAACCAGGGGAGGATTATGAAGTGTATTGCGATGCGTCGCGAAACGGACTGGGTGGAGTACTCATGCAACGGGGAAAGGTTATAGCCTATGCGTCAAGGCAGCTCAAGGAATACAAGCGAAACTACCCGGTGCACGATTTGGAACTCGCAGCGGTTGTGTTCGTCCTCGAGCTTTGGAGACACTACCTGTATGGGGCACACTGCAATGTGTACTCAGATCATAAAAGTCTTAAGTACCTTTTCACCCAAAAGGAGTTAAATTTGCGACAAAGACGGTGGCTCGAGCTACTGAAGGATTACGATTTAACGATCCACTACCACCCGGGAAAGGCAAATGTGGTGGCCGACGCCCTGAGCCGTAAGGGGCAGGCCGAGAAGGCAGGGGTAAGTGCCATCACCCAGCAAGATAGTCTGATTGCGGAATTTTTGCGATTAAGACTAGAAGTAGTACCAGCGGGTACAGTCGAACAACTTCTGACACTGGTGGTCAGACCTACCCTGCTTGACAGAATTCTCGATGGGCAGTCGACTGATGACCAACTCCAGCTGGTGCGAAGTAGAGTAACTGCCGACCAAGAAGGTGATTTCACAGTAAACTCCGACGGCACGATACGATTTCGGGGACGAATCTGTGTGCCGGATCTACCGGAACTCAAAGAGGAAATCCTGCGGGAGGCGCATACTGCTCCATACACAGCGCATCCCGGGGGAACGAAGATGTACAAGGACGTCAAACAGACCTTCTGGTGGCCCAAAATGAAGGGAGACATGACTCGGTTTGTGGCACACTGCCTGGTGTGCCAACGAGTGAAGGCCGAACACCAGCGTCCAGCAGGAAAATTTCAACCCTTACCGGTGCCCGTGTGGAAGTGGTACATGATTACCATGGATTTTGTGACCGGGTTCCCGAGATCGTCACAGGGACACGATGCAATATGGGTAATTGTGGACCGTCTGACGAAATCGGCCCACTTTCTGCCCATACACACGACGTGGACGCGGGAACGACTGGCACAAACCTACATCAACGAGATAGTAAGGTTGCATGGGGTGCCGACATCCATCACGTCGGATAGGGACACGCGATTTGTGTCAAACTTTTGGCAGAGCCTGCAACGAGCAATGGGAACCAAGTTGCACTTCAGTACGGCTTTTCACCCGCAGACCGACGGATAATCAGAGCGGGTGATACAAATTGTGGAGGACATGCTTCGGGCATGCGTTTTAGACCTGGGCGAAGGATGGGCACGGTGCTTGCCCCTAGTGGAATTTGCCTACAATAACAGTTACCAGGCCAGCAATCAGATGGCGCCATACGAGGCCCTGTACGGGCGCCGCTATCGGTCTCCAATATGCTGGGATGACTTGGGTGAGCGTAAGTTTCTGGGCCCAGATTTGGTGGAGGAGACCGAAGCGAAGGTGCGAATGATTAGGCAAAGGCTACTGACCGCCCAGAGCAGACAGAAAAGCTACGCGGACAACACACGCCGAGACTTAGAGTTCATGGTGGGTGAGCACGCGTTACTCCGAGTTTCGCCCTCCAAGGGGAACCGACGCTTCGGCATAAAGGGAAAGTTAAGCCCGAGGTACGTAGGACTGTTCGAGATCCTAGAACGCGTAGGACCGGTGGCGTACCGATTAGTCCTGCTGCCAAATCTCGAACGAGTCCATAACGTGTTCCACGTCTCAATGCTCCGGAAGTACCTAGCCGACCCCTCTCATGCCTTGGATGCCTCTACTATCGAGTTGCGAGAGGATTTAAGCGTCGAGGAGACGCCGGTGCGGATTTTGGCGAGAGAGGACAAGAAGTTGCGCAAACGAACAATCCCCTATGTAAAGGTCTAGTGGAGCAACCATGAAGAGCGTGAGGCGACTTGGGAACTGAAATCGAAGATGAGGGAATGTTTTCCCGAATTGATTAGTGGGGTTTGTATTTAAGTTTCGGGACGAAACTTTTTATAAAGTGTGAGTGGTGTAGTGATCCGGCCTTTCGGGGCATTTTTGACTTACGTGTAGTCATTTAAGCCTTTAAGTGAAATAAAATTATTCAATTCTTAAAAGTTGGCCATTGTGAGGTGCTAGTATTTTTCTGTGATAGAGCGCGGAAAAAGAAAGCCGACGGTGCGATCGGATCTGAAATCCGATATCGGGATCCTCCGGAACGGGATTCAAAGTGATACGGTGATTAGTCGTTCATCGGAATCCGTGCTAAATATCTTGCACCCGTTAGAGATAAGGTGGGTTATCTCGTAGGGGATAATTAATTAGTTAATTAATTATCCCAGACGGAAAATTAATAATTCTCTTACGTACGAATTAAAGAGAAATTAATTAAAGGTAAAGTACGACTATATAAGGGATCCCGATTATCGGAAAGAAAAGAAAAGAAGAAAATAAAAACCCTAATCGGTGAGAAGAGAAAAAGAAAAGAAAAGACGGAACCCTAACTGGAGGAGAAAAGAGGAAAAGAAGGAGGAAGCGGAGGAACCCGATCGCCCTGATTCACGTGCCGAAGATCGGAGAACGAGACGCCATCGTCTACGGGGAGCGGATCCGGGTCTCCAACGCCGAAAGGAAACAAGATCGGTTCTTTAATTCCGATAAATTAAGGTTAGTGAACATCGTTGCGGTTGTTAAATTAATCGGGGGTTTATCGTGTCCTTGTAAGGTGATTTTAATCGGAACATCGATCGCGGATTTTCGTCGGGTTTTTATCCATGTTTTATTCTCGTTCTTGACCGGGTGTGATCGAGGATTTTTATCAGATTTTAATTGGTGGTTTTTAATCGGTTTCTTGTTATCGGACCTCCGATCGACGTTTTGGTTGTTCGTCGATCGTTGGTTTAGTCATTAGAATTATCGTGTATTTATTCGGGAATTTTTGGGGATGTTTCGTTGGAACATAGTGGGTTAACGGGAGGCCGCCGCCGCCGTTGTTAAACGGGAGGCCGCCGCCGTCGTTACCATGTTCGCGGGGTCGTCGCCGGAGTCGCACGGGAGCGAAAACGGAGAAGAAAACCGAAAAAGGGGCATTACTGTTCACCCCGTACGGGTTTCTCAGCCCGCGGTCCACGGGCCAGAGCGTGCACCCAGCGCACGCCCCAAGGCGCGGAAGCCGCAGACCCGGCGCACGCCTTCGTGCGCCGGCCCAGCCCGCTCAGGCGCGGTGCACGCAATAGTGTGCACCCGGTGTGTGCCGCAGGCCCGTGCGGCCGTGAGCCCGGTGCGCGCTCGTGTCGTGCACCGGCCCGGCCCAGAATGCGCGGTGCACACTTCCTGCGTGCACCCGGCGCATTCCGCGCAGCCGCCGACGCTGTAAACCCGGTCCGCGCCTGCCCTGTGCACCACCTGACAGCCCAAAGTTCGGTGGCTCCGTTTGGGTCCGTTTTTCCACCATTTTGAGCGCCGTCTTTGCCGTTGGGATCACAATCTTAGCGGTTTTCTTGGCATGGCAACTTGGGATCTTTTTGGTCACTGTTTTATTATGTCGGGTGCTAATTTCGCCGACACTCCGCGCCTCGACGAAATCGTCGGGGGCGCGCCGTCGGGTCTCTTTTCTCATCATTTCCGCCGTCGGGGCCTTCTTGGTTTTAACCATTGACGTCCCGAGTGGGCTACCGGTTGAGGATTGAGATTTGTTGGATTTTCGTTAGCGGTTTTGGGTTCCGACGGAGTTCGCAACGAAATAGTCGCGGTCCGGTTGTTGTTAATCTTCGATGTTACCGGTTTGAGCTAAGTGTGCGGTGTTACTTGACGGTTTTGATTTGTTGGACTTTTCCGTCGAAAAGAGTAAATTGGGTCTTGTGTTTTCGGATGTTAGTACACGCTTTTGACTATAGTTGTCCGTGCGGACTTTCTTTAGGTCTAGACGCGCAGCGGGGGTGCGCGAAGGATTCAGGTGTTCCGATCTTTCTTCAAATAGGTGGGTACGGTTGCGATAAGTGCAACAAGTGCAGTAAGTGCATCTATCGTCATTAAAGTGCTCTTAATTTATCTAACAAAGTAGATGGACAGTTTAACATTTCGCATAATTGTGTTTTTATCTAACAATTGAAGCGGCTACGGTCGCAGTGCTCATGACACGCCGATCTCGGCAAATCCGTTTCGGATGCTGCATGTACACAGGCGGATTGGCCTCCGCATGGGTGTACTTTTCCGGAAGAGTGGTCTCTTATGACCCGTGTTCCTCACAAAGGTGTGGGTGTCGTGAGGACCTCTTCGCGCCCGCTGAAAATAGAACACCAGCACCGCGAAGAGGTTAAAGCATCATAGAGGTGTTTGCGCACGAGGGGAGACTTTAGTCTCTCCGACAAATAATCTGGGGTTGGTGCCCAATTAAATTGATAAATCTGGGGTTGGTGCCCAATTAAATTGATAAATCTGGGGTTGGGTCCCAGCTTAATATGTGCAGGGTTTTAGCGAAATGGTTCCGGTGTTTTCGGTTTGCTCCTTATTCCTTATTGTTATTAGACATCTACTTTGTTTGTCACTGACATTACCCACTCCGTGACAGGTGTTACGAGGTGCGTTAGCCGGGAGGGCGGTGAGACTGCGTCGCGAGGGCCGTAGTCTGAACACTTGGTTTTTATTATCTCATTTCTCTTACGCTTTATTTAGTTAATTTGCTTGTGGGTCGTAATATTCGTGGACATGTATTACTTAGCGCTGTGGATGAGGTGTACTTTTATATTTCGGTTCTTTTGGTGATGTTTTCTTATGCGGCACGTTTTCATGGTAAACCAAATGACTTCGAAAAGGTTTTCTCAAAACGAAGTGCCGTGTGGGCACGGGTTTTGCAACCGCTGGCTTTATCCCTTCTAAACACTGTTGCCGCTTTAATATTCCGCTTGATGATGTATGTCTATTGTATGGTTGATGGTTGGTGTTTGATGTATGTTGTAAATGAGACGTCGTGCATATACAAAGGAGACTCTGTCCGTGGGCAGGGAGAATTTGTGTATGTGGCGGTCTGGCACGCACCGGGGATGAGGTTTAAATTACCTTGTTAAGAAGAAAAAAAAAGATACACACGATTTTCCGCTTTGATAGACTCAAAAACCCCCGGGGGCGTGACAGCTGCAGCACGCGCACCCGTGGTTTGGCCACCGCAAAGGGTGTGCTTTTCCGGAAAAGTGGTCTATGACCCGTGTAAACCCACGAGGGGATATAGTGGGGGCCCCCGCAGGTGGGGGGTTTGAGGCGCCGAGGTGCGAGCGGTGCGACCCGTCGGGGTAGGTGCCCGACGTGGTTTACCGAGGTAGGTGCTCGGTGTTACGGAATTTGAGTTGGCGTAGTTTCGTGAAAGTCTCAAGTCTTGAAGATTGAAGGTGAAGAAAGTTGGATCATTTAACTCAATCTCAAGAAAGAAGAATTCAAAAGGATCAGGTATGTTTAACTAAAGATTTTGTGTGATCCGAATACTTCTTGTAGTGTAGAAACACTTGGAAGAATCTTTCATTGCATAAAAATCAAAAACTGGACTTGGGACATGTTCAGGATCCGGATCAGGTTGTTCGATCCGGATCCCGAAGGTGGTTCGTTCATACACCAGTTCAATCCGGATCGTAGCCTCTCTTGATCCGGATCCCGAACACTGAGTTTACCATCTTCCTTGAACGATCCGGATCAGGCTTCGCAATCCGGATCCCGAACGTTGATGTTTGGTGAACTGTATGAACGATCCGGATCAAGCACTTCGATCCGGATCCCGAACCTTCGTTTTTCTGGAATTGCCTGACTCGTTACGACGATCCGGATCACAGCTAATCCGATCCGGATCGCCGTCCGTAAAATTTCCAGAAATGTTAGGTTTTTTATTCTTATCTCCTTCCTAGGGTTTCTAACCTATAAATAGACCCTATGACTCTTTTTCTAGGGTGAATCCAAAAAGAAGGAAAATAGCCGTCATATTCTTATATCATCTTTTACGGCTCTAGATCCACATATAGAGAAGAAAGGAAATCATTAGAGAATACTCTATGTTTCTTCATCTATATTGATTAGTTTGATTCTAGGTTTTCATACTCACATCTTGAGTTGAATCAAACTAATGAATACTTAGATGGTATTTCCGATCTATCTTTGATCTAAGTATTCGGCGGATCACCACCACCAAAAACAACGATTTACCCCAAAAATCGGCGCGTGGATTCGCGTGTCCTTGTGGATTCAAGGTTCAACCGCTCTCGTGGATTCGGAGCGAGGCATGTTCGTGGATTCGAAGGGTGCTATTGGGTGAAGACCGTGGACTCGGTCGGACGTCGTGGATTCGACGTTGGACGCCGTGGATTCGGCGTTGGGCGCAGATCGTGGATTCGAGAAGCGTCGCGGAGCGAGCGGAGAAGATCCTCTAGGAGCGTATGGAAAAGGTTGAGTCGTAAGTGTGTACGGTAAATCACCTTGTACTTGTTTTAATTCTAGTGGATTTCTGCCGTGTTATCGGTCCCGTGGTTTTTTACTCCGGTGATGGAGTTTTCCACGTAAAAATCTTGCGAGTTATTTTTATTTCCGCATTGGGTTTTTATCGCAACGATTTTTGAGTGTTTATACGTTTACACCTATTCACCCCCCTCTAGGTGTTTTTTCCCCTATTTAGATCCTTATTACATATAACCCAACAAGTAGTATCAGAGCGGGAATAGGGTTGTAAACAATTGTTGAAGGTGGAAACATCAACCGACCCCCGTTCTTCGATGGAACAAATTATGCGTACTGGAAAGTGCGGATGAAAGCCTTTTTAATTTCCATCGACGAACGGGTGTGGCAATCAATTGAATTAGGATGGTCTAATCCAACTGAATTTATTGGTGATGTTCACACCTTAAAACCTAAGTCGAAATGGACCAAGGAAGAGTTAGATTCTTCTTCTTACAATAGCAAGGGAATTAATGCTATTTTTATTGCCTTATCTCAAACTGAATTCTCTCGCGTCTCGGCATGTGAGACTGCGAAAGAAATCTGGGATGTTCTTCAGGTTACACATGAGGGAACTAACCTCGTGAAGATTCAGAAACTGCAAATGCTTACGAGCAAGTTTGACTCTATCTTGATGGCAGAAAATAAATCTTTCACGGACTACTATACACGATTGCAAGACATCGTAAACTCATGTGCTAACCTGGGAGAGAAGATTCCAGAATTTAAGATTGTAAGAAAGATCTTAAGAACTCTTCCTGAATGATTTCGCCCAAAGGTTACTGGCATTGAAACTATTAAACACCCGGACGAAATACGTGTAGAAGAATTAGTTGGTTCATTACAAACATATGAAATGACGTTTACTACTAACAATTCTTCTGGAAAGGCATCCACTTCTAAGTCTTCAGGTTATGCGTTGAAAACAACTAAGGAAGAAGACGCGGATACATCCTCCTCAGACGATGACGAGAACCTTTCTATGGAGGAATTTGAGAAGCAGCTCGCTCTCTTGACAAGGAAGTTTCGCCGCAACTTTCGAAGGGGTAATTCAAGTAAATCTCCATCCTTCGGAAAGTCGAACAAAGGCAAGGGTACTTCAAGTTACAAGTCAAGAAAGCAAGAGAACTTCTCAAAGGATAAGAAAAGTTCAGAGGGACAACTACAATGCTTCAAATGTCGAGGCTACGGCCATATTGCAACGGAGTGTCCCAACAAGTATCCGGCAAAGAAGAAGGCGATGCAAGTCGTCACTTGGGATGACAACTCAACGTCAAATGAGTCGTCTTCAAGTGATGAAGAAAAGAGCTCCACGGCATTCCACGCGTCCATATCTTCACCCTTCATGTGCTTTATGGCAAGTACGTCCGAGTCATTGTCCAACTCCACTGTTGAAAAGATTGCAACGGACAACGAATCGGATGATTCGGAAGGTGAAGATTTTGCTTTAGCCTACCACAGACTTTTGAGGGATTCAAAGAAAGTGGCTAAGCAAAACAAGAGTTTGAGAGGGAGAGTGCATGATCTCGAAGAAGAAGCAAAAAGAGCAACTTCTCTCTCAAACGCTCTTGAAGTGGAAAGGGAAAATCTGATAAAAGTAAATGTTTCCCTTCAAGAGTCCAATGAGCGTTTTGAGAAGGAACATACAAATCTGGTGGATAAAGCGAATCACTTCTCAAAGCTCTACAACGAGGCTCGACAGGATAACCTGGAAATGACAAAGACCATTTTCCAACTCAAGGATGACTTACAGCGATTCTCTTCAGGAAGGAGTAAGTTGGATAGACTTCTTGGTCTTGGTCAATCAAATCGGTTCGGCCTCGGATACACTCAAACTGGAAACAGTCCAAGTTCGAGTGGGACAGTTTTTGTGCCTCAGTCGGTATCTCCTCCTCCGACACCGGAATTCAAGACAAACAACGACAACAAACCTACTTCATCCTCTTTGGGGTCGTCAAGATCTAAGGTATGTTTTCGTTGTGGTGTTTCAGGGCACATAAGAAGATATTGCAAGACGGGAGTCAAATGCTCACCTCAAACATCTCTTGCAATGACTACCACGAAGGTGATTCCTCGGAAATCAATTCCAAATCAATTGAAAGAAAAGAACCCTGGTAGTTTACCGCGCAAGACGACTACATCAAGGAGCAGCAATCGTTTTAACAAGACGCTTTCACCTAGGCATATAACTTCACGACCATTACCGACGCACTCCAAAAAGGTTTGGGTGCGCAAAGGTGAAATCTTTCCTTGTCTTGTTACCAATGTTTCCTTGCATGCATATGATAGTTCGTCTTGGTATCTGGATAGCGGTTGTTCCCGTCACATGACCGGTGACAAAAATAGTTTTCAAAATCTTGAGAAAATCTCCGGAGGACTTGTTGTTTTCGGAGACGGTCGATCTTCCAAAATTGTTGGAAAAGGGACGGTAGCTATTCCAGATGGCCCGATTTTGAAAAACGTCTTATTTGTTGATGGCCTTAAGACTAACCTCATAAGCATAAGTCAACTTTGCGATAATGGTTTTTCAGTTAACTTTTCATCTGTTGAATGCGTTGTAACTGATAAGGACCATGTCTTCTTTTTAAAAGGGGTTAGATCTGAAAACAATTGCTATGTTGTTCCTAATAAAATTTCAGAAAATTGTAACCTAGTTTCTTTAAATAATGAAACACTTTGGCATGAAAGGCTAGGTCACATAAATTTTAAGGAACTTGTTAAAATTTCAAACAAGGACGTGGTCAAGGGGGTTCCAAAACTTTTATTTAAACAAAACATTGTGTGTGGTGGAAGCCAAAAGGGAAAACAATCCAGAACAGCACACAAGAACTTGAACCACGTTGGTACAAAACGGCCTTTGGAACTTTTACACATGGATTTAATGGGGCCGACCCGTCAACCATCTTTGGGAGGTAGATGGTATATTTTCTTATTGGTTGATGATTTCTCTCGGTATTCTTGGGTAGCATTTTTAAAAGAGAAAGCTGATACTTTTGATTCTTTTCACGAGATTTGCCTTCGTATTATGATTGAAAAGAATGAAAAGATCATTCGTGTTAGAAGTGATAGAGGTGGAGAATTCATTAATTCTAAATTCATTGACTTTTGTACTTCAAACGGTATTAAGCATGAATTCTCTGCACCCTATACACCTCAACAGAATGGTGTTGTCGAGCGCAAAAATAGGGTTGTTTAAGAGATGGCGCGTGTGATGCTTCATAGCCGGAATTTACCGCTACATTTTTGGGCTGAAGCTGTGAACAACGCTGTCTATGTCATTAATCGAGTGTTTTTGCGCCCGGGAACGTTAAATACACCATATGAACTATGGTGTGGTAGAAAACCCAACATCAAATATTTTCGCATCTTCGGGAGTCAATGTTACATTTTACGTGACCGTGAAAATCTTGGAAAGTTTGACTCACGAAGTGTCGAAGGGATTTTCTTGGGGTATTCTACTAATAGTAGAGGATATCGAGTATTTAACTTGGAATCTAAGACGATCGTAGAATCTATAAATGTTAAAGTAGATGAAGCTTTTCACTTTGCATCTGAAAAATCTACCCTCGATATTTCTCTAGATGATGATTCTCCTGCCGTTGCATCTTCTCATAATAATACTTCCAATATTAATGATGCATCTAATGGTTCTTCAAGTTTATCTAATGTGCAGGAATCATCTCATATATCTCCAAGTACTCCGTTTCAACAAACGCTACGAATCTCCAAGGATCATCCGGAATCGAATATTATTGGAGATCCACAAGAAGGAGTTAGAACTCGGAGGCAGTTGGTTTGTGGATTCGCTTGCTACGTATCTTTAATCGAACCAAAGAACATAGATGAAGCTCTTCAAAATGACTACTGGATTAAAGCAATGCAGGAAGAGCTCCATCAATTTGAGCGAAACAAAGTCTGGGAATTAACGAAGCCTCCAAAGCAACATAATGTGATAGGTACCAAATGGATCTTCAAGAACAAGAAAAATGAGGATGGTACTATCATCAGGAACAAGGCACGATTAGTTGCTCAAGGCTACTCTCAAGTAGAAGGTATAGACTTTGATGAAACATTCGCCCCTGTAGCTAGACTCGAGTCCATTCGTATACTGTTTGCTATTGCTTGTCATTTTAAAATCAAATTATTTCAAATGGACGTTAAGAGCGCATTTCTAAATGGGTTTTTAAATGAGGAAGTTTATGTGGCTCAACCGAAAGGTTTTGAAGACCATAAACAACCTAACCATGTTTTTCGTTTGAAAAAGGCTCTTTACGGTCTGAAACAAGCACCGCGAGCATGGTACGAAAGGTTGACAAAGCACCTTTTGGAGAAGGGCTACACTCGAGGGGGAGCTGATAGGACTCTCTTTGTGAAGCATTATCAAAACAATTTCATTGTAGCACAAATCTATGTCGATGACATTGTATTTGGCGCAACAAGAGATAATGATGCTTCTAAATTCGCGGAGACCATGGAAAGCGAATTTGAGATGTCCATGATGGGCGAATTGACTTATTTCCTTGGATTGCAAATTAAACAAAATGATGAAGGTATTCACTTGAGTCAATCCAAGTATGCAATGGAGTTGGTTAAAAAGTTTGATCTTGAAAATTCGAAGGATTTTCCGACTCCAATGGGAACTAGCCACAAGGGACTTGGAAGTGAATCACAAAGTGAGAATGTAGACGAGAAACTGTATCGAAGTATGATTGGAAGTCTACTTTACCTCACGGCTAGTCGCCCGGATATATCTTTTGGTGTTGGGATCTGCGCGAGATATCAATCTGCACCAAAGGAGGTTCACCTGAAAGCGGTGAAAAGGATCATCCGGTATATCAAAGGATCAATTAATTTCGGAATTTGGTATCCTATGGGAACAAGTTTGGATATTGTTGGATACTCAGATGCCAATTGGGCAGGATCAGTGGATGATCGGAAAAGCACGAGTGGTGCATGCTTCTATCTTGGCCATTGCCTTGTTGCATGGCACAGTAAAAAGCAGAATTGCATAGCACTCTCGACTGCCGAAGCGGAATACATTTCAACTGGAAGTTGTTCAACTCAACTCATTTGGATGAAAAGCGTACTGAGCGACTTCCGGATTTCAGCATCTTCGGTAACAATTCTTTGTGACAACACAAGTGCAATTAACATTTCTAAAAACCCTGTGTTGCACTCTAGAACAAAACATATTGAACTTAGATATCATTTTCTTAGAGAGCTAGTTGAATCAAATATTCTTCAACTTTCATATATTTCAACTGAGGATCAATTAGCTGACATTCTAACAAAACCTTTGGATCAAAAACGTTTTATTTATTTGCGAAAAGCAATTGGAATGCTTTCCTTGAAATAAACTTCTTTTTGAAACCTTTGCTTAGGATAGGTTTTGTTTTTATTTTGTTTTGTTCATTATCTATGTTTGTACATAGGACATTAATTGAGCATAGATCATAATTGACTTTAATTGCATCTTTTCGCACATTTAGAAATTTATTATGCTTTTGCCATCATAATATTTCACTGTTGCAATGATCATTTATGTTAATTAAATCATCTTCTGAGTGATCAAAGTCAATTTCTCTCTCAATGATCTCTTGGTATAGTCATTATCTTATTTGACTGCTTAGTCGAGTATGAAATCGAGATCAATTTTTGGTTGAATACTTTATATCTTAAATAATTGATAGCCAATTGAGGGGGAGTCAAAGAAAAGTAAAATGCTCAAAAGATGTGGAAAGAGTTACATCCCAATGAGGAGTGTGAAAACTACCACCACATGGAGGAAAGAGCTACCACCTCGGTCGTCCGAGTATTGTGTGCAGCTACCACATGTATACCAAGCATGGTTGTTCAAATTTTTGATTATGAAAAATGCATGTTGAAATACTTGACTCCGTCAATTTCAAGGTTGGTATAAGGTGGGTTTTTAAAGAAAGATGCTCAAAGAGCCACTCTCTTCAACAGATTGTCTAGATACATTATCTACTATATTTGGGATTTCAAACATCTATTGATCTTTGTATTTCATTTTCTTTACTGAATTGATGATTTGATAAAGGCATTACTCATAAGATCAAGTTAGATGTAATTGAAGGTGTTTCAACTTAAGGGATTTAATTTTGTAAATTTTCATTTCATTTTGGATATTATTGATAGATTTGGCATAATCTAATTCTTGTTGTATGAAACGATGTTTTTTGTTTAAAGTTGATACACATTTGTGCTTACAATCTTTTTCTGGTTTTTCTTGAATTTCTCTGAAATTTTCTAACGAAAAAGTTGGAGCCGATCCGGATCGGGCAAGATGATCCGGATCCCGAACGCAGGTATTCTTCTGCGGGCTGACGATCCGGATTGGACCTGCCGATCCGGATCCCGAACGCAGTTTCTCACTGCGGGTAGCCGATCCGGATCGCAAGCATGGTCTGATCCGGATCGCGGCTAGGGTTTTATAAAGAACAAAAGGGTTTTGATTTCTTGTACTCCAATCTTTTGTTCCAAAGTTTCCAGAGCTTCTCTCTCTAGATTTCACCCTTCTTGGAAGCTTTCAAACTCAAGTTCTTCATCTCCAAGTAAGTTTTATTGATCAAAATCTTGGTTTTTCACCGTTTTCCTCTATTCCTCCTCAAACGTGATGAAATTCTTGGATCAACTTTGTTTGTGGATGGTTTTTGATCAAATTTCTTTTGAAATAAGAACTCTGAGTAGATTAGTTTTGATTATATGCTAGGTATTCTCCTGATTAACGGATTTTTAGACTTCGATTTCTAAAATTTCGGTTTTAGGGCATATAATAAGGATTTTCGAAAATCATGCAATTGATCTATTTTTAAAAGTCCTTTTGCAAAACTAATTTGATTCTTAGTCTCTCTACACGATAATGATTGTTTGGGTACAATTTTTCAAATTTTTGAAAATTAACAATTTTTTCGTGTTCTTGAGTTGTTGCACACAGGATTTCTTTTTCTCAAGAAACCAATAGCAATGGTGATCACTTGGATTGTTTTCCTACTTGCTGCTATGGTACATACGAGAGACACTGTCAAGCCCAAGAGGGCTAAGAAGGCTAAGAAAACGAAGAAATCTAAAGATGATTCCGATACAGAATCTGAAACGGAATCAATTGACTGGATGAACTACAGGTTGAAGCAACGACTGTTCCCACTGCTTCAAAGGGAAAAGCGCCTGCGAAAACATCGAAGGCTCCGCCTACTGCTGCTGAAAAAGGGAAAGCTCCAATGGAAGAAACTTCTGGGAAGACAAGAAGAAAGAGTGTTGCTCGCAAGAGAGGGAGTGCTCGGGGAATCTCCATTGAGCAACCAGCTGCTAGCCAAGCAACTCCTCAAGACTTTATCAGCTCGGCTAGAATAAAGGAATTTGAAAACAGGGAATGCATTGGAGAAAGGCATGTTGATGTAAAAGCCTTAAAAGAGCGTTCTCGGACATTTGGGATTTTGTTTGACCAGATAGGTCTTGCCCCCATTTGCGACTTCCCGGAGACCACTGGGTGTTGTCTTCACTCAGTGAGAATGTTTTATCAGAATGCTTGTTATTTAGTTGATCAGGAGAGCGGACGCCGAGACTTTTCAAACATTGGTCAAGAATGTTAAGATCAAAGTGACCCCCCAACTGATTGGAGAGGTATTAGGGATGGACGCCCGAGCCGATGGCACTCATTACCTGAAGAATCAAGTTTTCAACACCTACTCCTGGAGAGTGGTAGTTGATGGAATCTGTCTTCCAAATACTCGGTCGACAGGAAACTCCGTTTTCCCTCAAAAGAACTACGACCAGAGTACCGCTTCTTAAACTTAATTGTTTGTTATAATGTCATTCCAAACATGAACACAAAGGTTCTTCGGTGGGAGAGAATGATATTCCTTTATCTACTTGGAAACCCCACAGCAGCAATGGGAGCTAACCTAACCATTCCTTACATCATCTGGACAAAGATGGCGCGATATGTGGAGCATGCTCATCCTTCTGAGAGACTACCTTATCCAATGATCATCATGCGCATTCTTCGCAAATTTAAAGCTGACACAAATGCGAGCTCCTATATGCACAGTCTAGGAACGATCAATGAAACAACAATTGTAAAGTCTCTCTCGACGAAGCCAGATGAACCCTTCATACCTCCTCGCCGACAACAAGCGACAACCTCTGCACCGGCAGCAACTCCTCCAGTCCAACCAGCACATCCAGCACAACAAGCACCTCAATCAACTTCTGATGATGATGCATCTGTTACCTCAATCTATAAAGAACAGCAAAGGCTCTCCAACGAGCAAGAACGTATATCAAATGAACTAATTGAGGTAAAGGAAGAAATAAAGAAGGTAAATAAGAATCAATCATCAATGAACAAGCGACTAAAGAAAATATTCCAAATTCTCGGCTGTATCAGTTCAGACGAGTCTGAATAATCCGTATCCTTCCAATTTCTTTTTATTATGCATATGTTTAAATCTTTCTGTTGTGCAGGTTTTTATGTTTTAGTTTTAGTCTTTAGTTCTCCAACTTGAACTGTTATCCATTCTCTCCACTTCTGTAATTTTTGGCTTTGTTTGTGACAAAAAGGGGGAGAGAGTTTAGAGAGAACTTGAACAATGATGATGTGAATATCGAACTTGCACAATGATGATGTGAATGTATGAACATCAAGGTAGCACAATGATGATGTGAATGTATGAACATCAAGGTAAGTATCACTTCAACTTTGGTTTTTATCTTGTGATTTGTGTGCATGTCTCTACTAACTATTCGACTAACTATTTGGGCATGTAATATGACTAACAAGTTGATGTTGGACTAACACTTTGTGACATTTGGTTTTTGATTGCATAGAAGATATGTTGGTTTTTGACTATGATTCTCTTACATATCTGAATTCTCAAATGTCATGATGATCAGATAAACTCTATCTCTGTACTAGGTTTTGAATGTTAAATATTCTTGAGGTATCTAACGATCTCTTTTGTCAAGAATGATTTCTTTGTGCAGAGAGTACAGATGTCTAAGTCTAGAGTCTGTTTTAGGAGTTTATCTCATGTTTTTAAATTTTTGGATCTCCATTGTAAATTTTTGTTGTATGGTGATAGCAACAAAAATATCTTTTTGAATTTTCTTTAGTGGATCTGTGTTTTGTCACGAAACCGCCAAAGGGGGAGATTGTTACGAATTTGAGTTGGCGTAGTTTCGTGAAAGTCTCAAGTCTTGAAGATTGAAGGTGAAGAAAGTTGGATCATTTAACTCAATCTCAAGAAAGAAGAATTCAAAAGGATCAGGTATGTTTAACTAAAGATTTTGTGTGATCCGAATACTTCTTGTAGTGTAGAAACACTTGGAAGAATCTTTCATTGCATAAAACTCAAAAACTGGACTTGGGACATGTTCAGGATCCGGATTAGGTTGTTCGATCCGGATCCCGAAGGTGGTTCGTTCATACACCAGTTCAATCCGGATCGTAGCCTCTCTTGAATCCGGATCCCGAACACTGAGTTACCATCTTCCTTGAACGATCCGGATCAGGCTTCGCAATCTGGATCCCGAACGTTGATGTTTGGTGAACTATATGAACGATCCGGATCAAGCACTTCGATCCGGATCCCGAACCTTCATTTTTCTGGAATTGCCTGACTTGTTACGACGATCCGGATCACAGCTAATCCGATCCGGATCGCCGTCCGTAAATTTCCAGAAATGTTAGGTTTTTGATTCTTATCTCCTTCCTAGGGTTTCTAACCTATAAATAGACCTATGACTCTTTTTTTAGGGTGAATCCAAAAAGAAGGAAAATAGCCGTCATATTCTTATATATCTTTTACGGCTCTAGATCCACATATAGAGAAGAAAGGAAATCATTAGAGAATACTCTATGTTTCTTCATCTATATTGATTAGTTTGACTCTAGGTTTCATACTCACATCTTGAGTTGAATCAAACTAATGAATACTTAGATGGTATTTCCGATCTATCTTTGATCTAAGTATTCGGCGGATCATCACCACCAAAAAATACGATTTACCCCAAAAATCGGCGCGTGGATTCGCGTGTCCTTGTGGATTCAAGGTTCAACCGCTCTCGTGGATTCGGAGCGAGGCACGTTCGTGGATTCGAAGGGTGCTATTGGGTGAAGACCGTGGACTCGGTCGGACGTCGTGGATTCGACGTTGGACGCCGTGGATTCGGCGTTGGGCGCAGATCGTGGATTCGAGAAGCGTCGCGGAGCGAGCGGAGAAGATCCTCTAGGAGCATATGGAAAAAGGTTGAGTCGTAAGTGTGTACGGGTAATCACCTTGTACGTGTTTTAATTCTAGTGGATTTCTGCCGTGTTATCGGTCCCGTGGTTTTTTACTCCGGTGATGGACTTTTCCCACGTAAAATCTTGCGAGTTATTTTTATTTCCGCATTGGGTTTTTATCGCAATGATTTTTGAGTGTTTATACGTTTACACCTATTCACCCCCCTCTAGGTGTTTTTTCCCCTATTTAGATCCTTATTACATATAACCCAACACTCGGTGGGGTGCCGGGGCAGGTGCCCGGTTTGGGGTTATGCAGGTGTTCGTGGTTTACTTTCCCTCTTGGGAGGGTGGACAGGTTTTGCAGGTGTTCGTGCTTTATTTTTCCCTTTCGGGAGGGTGGTTGATCCGGATAGTCTTACGGTTGGCTTTACTCCTTTTTCCTACTTTATTGTTAGCATTATCGTGTCGCTGACTTCCCACTCCGTGACAGGTTCCTTCAGGGGTGATGGCTAGGCGACGGTGAGGCCGGGTCAGGAGCTTTCGGGTCCATTGAGACCTCAGACTGTATTTCTCTCCTTCTTTCGCATTTCATTACTACTTGTAGACTATTGTGTGGTTCTCGATACCCTCGTGGGGTCGGTGTGGATGTCGAAACTTTTCCCTTTGGATATGTGGATGTTTGAGTTCTTATCTCTGTTCGGCCAAGTTTTCAAAAAGAAAGAAAGAAAAAGAAAAGAAAAGAATTGCGGAAAACCGTTTTCAAAACTTGGGTGTCGTGTGGGCACCGTTTTCAAAACCCTGTGGATTTATGGATTTTAGAAAACGGATTTCAAAACTTGAGTGTCGTGTTGGCACTGTTTTAAAAACTCTGTGGATTTATGGTTTTCGAACTGGTTTAGAAATCTGGGTGCCGGGTGGGCACCGCTTTTAAAATTGTGGATTTTATCCTTTCAATTGTGGCGGCCTACAGAATAGTTCAGTTGTATAAATGTTGAGAACTGTTGTGATTGAATAAAATACTATGGTTGCATGTTGTATTAGACGCGACGCCGTGCATATAACAGAGGAGACTCTGTCCGTTTGCAGGGTGATTCTGTGTATGCGGCGGGTTCTGGGCCGCACCGGGGAAGAAGGAATTTCAAAAAAAAAATTATACGTAAAACAAATCATTTTTCGTTGATTGTTTCCGCTGATTGAAACCCCCGGGGCGGTGACAGGTGATTGAAAAGAAAATACAAATCTCTTGCCAATTGGTGAAGAAGATTTTCAACAAACTGGGTTGCAGTAGCTCTGACGACAATGACTCCACTGACTTTTTTTTAATGTCTTCTCTTACAGGTTTTTTCGTTTAAGTTTGTAACTTCTTTAAACTTTGCACTCCCTTTCTTTTTTGCTTTGGCTAATTTTGTGACAAAAGGGGGAGAGAGACATGGTAGACATTGAAAGTTTTTGGTTTGGAGAAACTTGATGAACTTTGGTAAGTTGAAGGTAAGTTGGATGCATGCCACTACTAACTATTTGACTAACTATTTTTGGCATGTAATATTACTAATAAGTTGCTTGATACGGCATATTTGTTAACTTGTTAATTGTTACGACATGACATTTGGATTTGTGATTTTAATGATTAGGGATATGTGAATCTTTGTTTGCTAAATTTTTATACATATCTGATAATTAATGTCATGGTGAGTATAAACCACTATCTCTCTGATTGTTTATTGAATATTTGAATTCTTGAGGTATCTAACAATTTCTTTTGTCAAGAATTATTTCATTTGCAAAGAGTACAAACGTCTAAGTCTAGAATCTGTTTTAGGAGTTATCTCTGTATTCATTTTTATTTGGATCATTCTTGTAAATTTTTGTTGTATGGTGTAGCAACAAAATATCTTTTTAGAATTTTTTAAGTGAATTTTTGTTTTGTCACGAAACCGCCAAAGAGGGAGATTGTTAAGGATTTTGTTTTGGCGTATTTCGTGAAATGGTATAAGTCTTGAAGATTGATTGAAGATGAAGAATTGGGATCAACTAACATCAATCTCTAGAAGAATGATGCAGAAGATCAAGTACGTTTAACCTTAAATAAAAAATTTTTTGGTGATCCGAATACATTTGTGTAGTTTAGAGAACACTTGGATAAGTTTTCATTGCATAAAATCAAAAACTGGACAAGTTGGATTTCAGGATGCGGATCAGACCATTCCAGTCCGGACCGTGAACATTAATTGTAGTTCGTGCTGTTTTCCAGTCCGGACCACCCCTGTTCCAGTCCGGACCCCGACCTTAATTTCTGCAAAATCGCATGAACAGTCCGGATCAGGAAATTCCAGTCCGGACCCCGAACTGTTTTTTTAGGAAAAATTGCTGAAAAACGACGACAGTTCGGATCATCCAAATCCAGTCCGGACCGCCGTGCGGGAACAATTCTGTTAAGTCCAGTTTTTTTATGCTTATCTCTTCCAAAGGTTTCTAACCTATAAATAACCCTAATTTCATCTTTTAGAAAAAGGGAAGAAGGACGGAGAATTATCGAGATAATCGATAAATAATACAAAATCCACAAATATAGTGAAGAAAGGAAAACACGATTAAATTCATGTTTCTTTTCTTCATATATTGTTCAATTTGATGCTAGGGTTTCCAACTCCTATTTTTCATAGAACCAAATTGAAGAATACTTAGATTGTATTTCCTATCTATCTCTGATCTAAGTATTCGGAGGATCATCACCAAACAAAAACAATTATTTCCCAAATCGGCGCGAGGATTCCGTGGCCTGTTGATTCAAGGTGCACCGCTCCATGGATTCGGAGAGCAAGGCGCGTTCGTGTGATCGAGATGTGCCACTTGGTGAAGACCGTGGATCGGTTGAACGTCGTGGATTCGACGTTGACGGTCGTGGATTCGGCGTTGGGATGCAATCGTGGATTCGAGGAGCGGTTCGGAGCGAGCGGAGAAGATCAACGAGGACGTATGGAAAAGGTTGAGTCGTAGGTTTACGGTAATCACCTGTACGTGTTTAATCTTAGTGGATTTCGCCGTGTTATTGGTCCCGTGGTTTTTTACTCCTGTGACGGAGTTTTCCACGTAAATCTTGCGTACTTTATTTATTTTCGGCATTTGGTAATTGTTTTACGCAACG
>JAQNDB010000282.1:67300-101525 GCA_029204045.2 Tillandsia leiboldiana
AAAAAAGAGCAACTTCTCTCTCAAGACGCTCTTGAAGTGGAAAGGGAAACCTGATAAAAGAAAATGCTTCCCTTCAAGAGTCCAATGAGCAACTTGAGAAGGAACATACAAATCTGGTGGATAACGCGAATCACTTCTCAAAGCTCTACAACGAGGCTCGACAGGATAACTGGAAATGACAAAGACCATTTTCCAACTCAAGAATGACTTACAGCGATTCTCTTCAGGAAGGAGTAAGTTGGATAGACTTCTTGGTCTTGGTCAATCAAATAGGTTCGGCCTCGGATACACTCAAACTGGAAACAGTCCAAGTTCGAGTGAGGACAGTTTTTGTGCCTCAGTCGGTATCTCCTCCTCCGACACACCGGAATTCAAGACAAACAACGACAACAAACCTACTTCATCCTCTTTGGGATCGTCAAGATCTAAGGTATGTTTTCGTTGTGGTGTTTCAGGGCACATAAGAAGATATTGCAAGACGGGAGTCGAACGCTCATTCAAGCACCTCTTGCATCAACTACCAAAAAGGATCCTTTCCGGAAATCAAAGCAAAACTTTTCAAATGAAAAGAGACTTGGTAGTTCACCGCACAAGACGACTTCATCAAGGAGCAACAATCGTTTTAACAAGACGCTTTCACCTAGGCACAAAACTTCACGACCATTACAGACGCATTCCAAAAAGTTTGGGTGCGCAAAGGTGAAATTTTCCCTTGTCTTGTTTCCAATATTTCCTTGCATGCATATGATCGCTCGCTTGGTATCTGGATAGCGGGTGTTTCCCGTCACATGACCGGTGACAAAAATAGTTTTCAAAATCTTGAGAAAATCTCCGGAGGACACGTTGTTTTCGGAGACGTCGATCTTCCAAAATTGTTGGAAAAGGGACGGTAGCTATTCCAGATGGCCCGATTTTGAAAAATGTCTTATTTGTTGATGGCCTTAAGACTAACCTCATAAGCATAAGTCAACTTTGCGACAATGGTTTTTCAGTTAACTTTTCATCGGTTGAATGCGTTGTAACTGATAAGGACCATGTCTTCTTTCTAAAAGGGGTTAGATCTGAAAACAATTGTTATGTTGTTCCTAATAAATTTTCTGAAAATTGTAACTTAGCCGCTTTGAATAATGAAACTCTTTGGCATGAAAGGCTAGGTCACTTAAATTTTAAGGAACTTACTAGAATTTCAAACAAGGACGTGGTCAAGGGGATTCCAAAGCTTTTATTTAAACAAAATGTTGTGTGTGGTGGTTGCCAAAAGGGTAAACAGTCTAGGACTGCACACAAAAACTTGAACCACGTTGGTACAAAAACGGCCCTTGGAACTTTTGCACATGGACTTAATGGGGCCGACCCGTCAACCATCCTTGGGAGGTAAATGGTACATCCTTTTATTGGTTGATGATTTCTCTCGGTTTTCATGGGTAGCATTTTTGAGAGAGAAAGCTGATACGTTTGACTCTTTTCATGAGATTTGCCATCGTATTATGATTGAAAAGAATGAAAAGATCATTCGTGTTAGAAGTGATAGGGGTGGAGAATTCATAAATTCAAAATTCATTGATTTTGTACTTCAAATGGCATTAAACATGAATTCTCGGCACCCCATACACCTCAGCAGAATGGTGTTGTTGAGCGCAAAAACAGGGTTGTTCAAGAGATGGCGCGTGTGATGCTTCATAGCCGGAAATTACCGCTACATTTTTGGGCTGAAGCTGTGAACACCGCTGTCTATGTCATTAACAGAGTGTTTTGCGCCCAGGAACCTTGAATACACCATATGAGCTGTGGTTTAGTAGAAAACCGGATATCAAGTACTTTCGTATCTTTGGGAGTCGATGTTACATCTTACGTGACCGTGAAAATCTTGGAAAGTTCGACTCTCGAAGTGATGAAGGGATCTTTTTGGGTTATTCTACGAATAGCAGAGCATATCGAGTATTTAACATTGAATCTAAGACGATTGTAGAATCTATAAATGTTAAAGTAGATGAAGCTTCTCATTTTGAATCTGAAAAATCTACCCTCGATATCTCTCTAGATGATGATTCTCCTGCTAGTGCATCTTCTCATAATAATACTTCCAATATTAATGATGCATCTAATGGTTCTTCTAGTTTATCTGATGTGCAGGAATCATCTCGTGTACCTCCGAGTACTCCGTTTCAACAAACGCTACGAATCTCCAAGGATCATCCGGAATCGAACATCATTGGAGATCCACAAGAAGGAGTTAGAACTCGAAGGCAGTTGGTTTGCGGATTTGCTTGCTACGTATCTTTAATCGAACCAAAGACAATAGATGAAGCTCTTCAGGATGACTACTGGATTAAAGCAATGCAGGAAGAGCTCCATCAATTTGAGCGAAACAAAGTCTGGGAATTAACGAAGCCTCCAAAGCAACATAATGTGATAGGTACCAAAGGATCTTCAAGAACAAGAAAGATGAAGATGGTACTATCATCAGGAACAAGGCACGACTAGTTGCTCAAGGCTACTCTCAAGTAGAAGGTATAGACTTTGACGAAACTTTCGCCCCTGTAGCTAGACTCGAGTCCATTCGTATATTGTTTGCTATTGCTTGTCATTTTAAAATCAAATTATTTCAAATGGACGTCAAGAGCGCATTTCTAAATGGGTTTTTAAATGAGAAAGTTTATGTAGCTCAACCGAAAGGTTTTGTAGATCATAAACAACCTAACCATGTTTTTCGTTTGAAAAAGGCTCTTTACGGTCTGAAACAAGCACCGCGAGCATGGTACGAAAGGTTAACAAAGCATCTTTTGGAGAAGGGCTATACTCGAGGGGGAGCTGACAGGACTCTCTTTGTGAAGCATTATCAAAATAATTTCATTGTAGCACAAATCTATGTCGATGACATTGTATTTGGTGCAACAAAAGATAATGATGCTTCTAAATTCGCGGAGACCATGGAAAGCGAATTTGAGATGTCCATGATGGGCGAACTGTCTTATTTTCTTGGATTGCAAATTAAACAAAATGATGAAGGTATTCACTTGAGTCAATCCAAGTATGCACTGGAGTTGGTCAAAAAGTTTGATCTAGAAAATTGTAAAGTTTTTCCAACTCCAATGGGAACTAGCCACAAGGGACTTGGAAGTGAATCACATAGTGAGAATGTAGACGAGAAACTGTATAGAAGTATGATTGGAAGTCTACTTTACCTCACGGCTAGTCGCCCGGATATATCCTTTAGTGTTGGGATTTGCGCGAGATATCAATCAGCACCAAAGGAGGTTCACCTGAAAGCGGTGAAACGGATCATCCGGTACATCAAAGGATCAATTAATTTCGGAATTTGGTATCCTATGGGAACAAGTCTGGACATTGTTGGATACTCAGATGCCGATTGGGCAGGATCAGTGGATGATCGGAAAAGCACGAGTGGTGCATGCTTCTATCTTGGCCATTGCCTTGTTGCATGGCACAGTAAAAAGCAGAATTGCATAGCACTCTCGACTGCCGAAGCGGAATACATTTCAGCTGGAAGTTGCTCAACTCAACTCATTTGGATGAAAAGCGTATTGAGTGACTTCCGCATTTCAGCATCTTCGGTAACAATTCTTTGTGACAACACAAGTGCAATTAACATTTCTAAAAACCCTGTGTTGCACTCTAGAACAAAACATATTGAACTTAGATATCATTTTCTTAGAGAGCTAGTTGAATCAAATACTCTTCAACTTTCATATATTTCAACTAAAGATCAATTAGCTGACTTTCTAACAAAACCTTTGGATCAAAAACGTTTTATTCATTTACGAAAAGCAATTGGGATGCTTTCCTTGAAATAATCTTCTTTTTGAAATCTTTGCTTAGGATAGGTTTTGTATTTGTATTTGTTTTGTTCTATTCAATATCTATGTTTGTACATAGGACATTAATTGAGCATAGATCATAATTGACTTTAATTGCATCTGTTCACACATTTAGAAATTTATTATGCTTTTGCCATCATAATATTTCATTGTTGCAATGATCGTTTATGTTAATTAAATCATCTTCTAAAGTGATCAAAGTCAATTTCTCTCTCAATGATCTCTTGGTATAGTCATTATCTTATTTGACTGTTTAGTCGAGTATGAAATCGAGATCAATTTTTGGTTGAATACTTTATATCTTAAATAATTGATAGCCAATTGAGGGGGAGTCAAAGATAATGTAAATGCTCAAAAGATGTGGAAAGAGTTACATCCCAATGAGGAGTGTGAAAACTACCACCACATGGAGGAAAGAGCTACCACCTCGGTCGTCCGAGTATTGTGTGCAGCTACCACATGTATACCAAGCATGGTTGTTCAAATTTTTGATTAAGTAAAATGCATATTGAAATACTTGACTCTGTCAAATTTCAAGGTTGGTATAAGGTGGGATTTCTTAAAGAAAGATGCTCAAAGAGCCACTCTCTTCAACAGATTGTCTAGAAATATTATCTACTATATTTGGGATTTCAAACATCTATTGATCTTTGTATTTCATTTTCTTTACTGAATTGATGATTTGATAAAGGCATTACCCATAAGATCAAGTTAGATGTGATTGAAGGTGTTCAACTTTAAGGGATTTAATTCTTGTAAATTTTCGTTTCATTTTTGGATATTATTGATAGATTTGGCATAATCTAATTCTTGTTGTATGAAACGATGATTTTTGTTTAAAGTTGATACACATTTGTGCTTACAATCTTTTTCTGGATTTTCCTGAATTTCTCTGAAATTTTCTAAAGAAAAAGTTGGGGCCGATCCGGATCGGGCAAGGTGATCCGGATCCCGAACGCAGGTTTTCTCCTGCGGGCTGACGATCCGGATTGGACCTGCCGATCCGGATCCCGAACGCAGTTTTCTCACTGCGGGTAGCCGATCCGGATCGCAAGCTCGGGAGGATCCGGATCGCGGCTAGGTTTTTATAAAGAACAAAAGGGTTTTGATTTCTTTTACTCCAATCTTTTGTTCAAAAGTTTCCAGAGCGCTTCTCTCTAGATTTCATCCTTCTTGGAAGCTTTCAAACTCAAGTTCTTCAATTCCAAGTAAGTTTTATTGATCAAAATCTCGGTTTTTCACCGTTTTTCTCTTTTCCTCCTCAAACGCACGAATTTCTTGGACCAACTTTGTTTGTGGATGGTTTTTTGATCAAATTTCTTTTGAAATAAGAACTCTGGGTAGTTTAGTTTTGATTATATGCTAGGTTTTCTTCTGATTAACGGATTTTTAGGCTACGATTTCTAAAATTTCGGTTTTAGGGCATATAATAAGGATTTTCGAAAATTATGCAATTGATCTATTTTTAAAAGTCTTTTTGCAAAACTAATTTGATTCTTGGCTTCTCTACATGATTATGATTGTTTGGGTACAATTTTTCCAATTTTTGAAAACTAAGAATTTTTGTGTTCTTGAGTTGGTCTTCACAGGATTTAAATCTTCTCAAAGCACTTGGATCAATGGGATTCTCATGGATCATTCTTTTGTTGGTCACAATAGTGCACACTCGGGCCACAAACAAATTAAAGAGAGCTAAGAAAACACACCAAAAAGGTGAATTTGTCGAGGTCAGTGATACAGAGGTGGATTGTCACGAGATAGATTGGACTGCATTGACAGATGATGATGAATCATTGCCTGAACAAAAGGCGTCCGATGCTTCGAAAGGAAAAGCACCCATGGACAAAGGAAAAGCGCCTATGACTAAACCAACCATCTCTGTGAAAAGGAAACGAGTAACTAGACGTTTTGGACTACGACGAGACGCTGATTTTAACACACCGATAGTTCCTGACTCCCCGCCTCGCGTGGAAGGAGTGTTCGTCAGCATGGATCGCGTTCGAGCGTTTGAACGTCGTGAATGCATCGGTGAACGTCATGTCAACATTGAAGCTCTCCGAAATCACTCACCTGAGTTTGGAACCTTGATTGAGCAAGCTAATCTCATCCAAGTCTGCCGATTCCCCGAACTACTTGGGTATTGTTTGTATCGTGTAAGGACCTTTTACACGAATGCAACACATCTTCAAGAAGGAGAACATGGATCAATGCATTTCTATACAATTATCCAAGGGATGAAACTTAAAATCACTCCGCAGCTAATTGGCGAAGTTCTTGGAATGGAATCTAACACATTGGGGGTCAACTTTTTGAAAGGAAAAAGTTTGACGAATGCCTTGTGGCGAACAGTGATAGATAAAATTTGTTTGGAAGGAACGAATTCAGCTAATGGTAAAAGTGTAAAATCCAAACATCTTCGACTGGAATACCGATTTCTAAATTTCATCACGTGTTACAACATTCTACCTAACATGCAGACTAAGGTCGTGAGATGGGAGAGACTGCTGTTCCTATATCTCTTAGGTCATCCCTCTGAGGCTGTAGGATTGAACATGAATATCCCCTACATAATTTGGAATAGAATGTCAAGATATATTGTGCATCCTCATCCTTCTGAGCGACTTCCGTTTCCGTTAATCATCATGAGGATCTTACAAAAGTTTGACATTGATATAAGCTCGACATCTTATCAACACTGTTGGGGGATGATAGATGAGTCAACGATTGTGAAGTCACTTCACAAATTACCACATGTTACTCCGACACATTCCACTGGAAAGAAACCTTGTGTCGGCACCTCGGCCTCACCGTCTCAACAAGCATCAGAACAAAGGCGAATGTCTGAAGAACTCGAGATCATAACGGCATCCCAAATTACATTGACCAAGAAAGTAAATTCAATGAGGAAATTGATCAAGAACATGTTCACTAAGATGGGATATAGTGCGTCTGAGGACTCAGACTCGGATGACTAATTTGTGCTTTAACAATTTTTGTGCAAATTTGTGCAGGATTTTATCTTTTTAGACTTTAGTTCAGCTTTTAGGACTTACTTTTAGTTCTAGTTCTTATTTTTCGGAACAATTTTTGAAATCTTTAACTCTCCTTAAATTTTTGTGTTTTTGGCTGATTTTGTGACAAAAAGGGGGAGAGAGTTTATAGAGAACTTGAACAATGCTTGAACAATGATTGATTGAACAATGATGATGATGTGCATGGACATCAAGGTAAGGGAACTTGAAAATCTTGATTGTGAAAATCTTGATGATGAAGATTTTGTATACATCAAGGTAAGTATGATCTCAACTTCAACTTGAGGTTTTTCAGCTATATGAATGCATGCCTCGACTAACTATTTGCTAACTATTTGGGCATGTAATATAACTAACAAGTTGATGTTCACTAACAAGTTTGTGACACTTGGTTTTTGATTGCATAGAAGATATGTTGGTTCTTAACTCTGATCAATTACATATCTATATATATATATTAGTTTGTCACAAACATGTTCATGACATTTGGTTTTTACGTGCAAAAAGGATATGTTGGTGTTTATTTAACTATGATCAGTTTACATATCTGAATATAAATGTCATGGTAAGTATAAATGAGTTTAAACTTCATCTCTGTTTGTGGTTTTTGAATGATACAAAATTCTTGAGGTATCTAACGATTTCTTTTGTCAAGAATGATTTCTTTTTGCAGAGAGTACAGATGTCTAAGTCTAGAGTCTGTTTTAGGAGTTTAACTCATGTATTGTATTTTGGATCTCCATTGTAAATTTTTGTTGTATGGTGATAGCAACAAAAATATCTTTTTGAATTTTCTTTAGTGGATCTATGTTTTGTCACGAAACCGCCAAAGGGGGAGATTGTTACGGAATTTGAGTTGGCGTAGTTTCGTGAAAGTCTCAAGTCTTGAAGATTGAAGGTGAAGAAAGTTGGATCATTTAACTCAATCTCAAGTAAGAAGAATTCAAAAGGATCAGGTATGTTTAACTAAAGAATCTGTGTGATCCGAATACTTCTTGTAGTGTAGAAACACGTGGAAGAATCTTTCATTGCATAAAAATCAAAAACTGGACTTGGGACATGTTCAGGATCCGGATCAGGTTGTTCGATCCGGATCCCGAAGGTGGTTCGTTCATACATCGTCGCAATCCGGATCGTAGTCTCTCGATCCGGATCCCGAACGTTGAGTTTACCATCTACCTTGAACGATCCGGATCTTGCTTCGCAATCCGGATCCCGAACGTTGATGTTTGGTGAACTGTATGAACGATCCGGATCGTAGTCGCATGATCCGGATCCCGAACCTTCGTTTTTCTGGAATTGGCTGTTTCGTTATGACGATCCGGATCCTAGTTATCACGATCCGGATCGCCGTCCGTAAATATCCAGAAATGGTTGGTTTTTGATTCTTATCTCCTTCCTAGGGTTTCTAACCTATAAATACACCCTATGTCTTTCTTTCTAGGGGGAATCCACATAGCCGTCATTTTCTTGTATCATCTTATACGGCTATAGATCCTCATATAGAGAAGAAAGGAAATCATTAGAGAATACTCTATGTTTCTTCATCTATATTGATTAGTTTGATTCTAGGTTTTCATACTCACATCTTGAGTTGAATCAAACTAATGAATACTTAGATGGTATTTCCGATCTATCTTTGATCTAAGTATTCGGCGGATCATCACCACCCAAAAACAACGATTTTCCCCAAAAATTGGCGCGTGGATTCGCGTGTCCTTGTGGATTCAAGGTTCAATCGCTCTCGTGGATTCGGAGCGAGGCACGTTCGTGGATTCGAACGGTGCTATTGGGTGAAGACCGTGGATTCGGTCGGACGTCGTGGATTCGACGTTGGACGCCGTGGATTCGGCGTTGGGCGCAGATCGTGGATTCGAGAAGCGTCGGAGCGAGCGGAGAAGATCCTCTAGGAGCGTATGGAAAAGGTTGAGTCGTAAGTGTGTACGGTAAATCACCTTGTACGTGTTTTAATTCTAGTGGATTTCTGCCGTGTTATCGGTCCCGTGGTTTTTTACTCCGGTGATGGAGTTTTCCACGTAAAAATCTTGCGTGTTATTTTATTTTCCGCATTGGGTTTTATCGCAACGATTTTTTGGAGTGTTTATACGTTTACACCTATTCACCCCCCTCTAGGTGTTTCTTCCCCTATTTAGATCCGTATTATATACGATCCAACAAACTTTACTTCATAATCATAATCTTGAAGATACTTCATTATAGGAGTTTTTGATATTATAAGCATCAAATTTTAGAAATCATGTGTGATCTTCAGATGCTTAATCTATCTCGGTTGTGTGAGTTCTTTGTGATAAACATGAGACAACCGATTGACTAAAATTTGGGATTTAATTCTTTCACGTAAGAGATTGCCTTCTTACAAGGGTAAATAATTGAATTATGAAAGATGTGGAAAGAGTTACATCCGAAAGGAGTGTGAAAACTACCACCACATGCTGGAAAGAGCTGCCACCCCGGTCGTCCGGTTTGTGTGTGAAGCTACCACATGTTATGGATGCTTGATAGTATTTTATGAGAAAATCTTTAGTTGAAGCATTTGGAGATTTATATGCAAAACTCTTATATTTTGAACAATCTCCTGGTTGGTATAAGGTGGAATAGTTGAAAGATGCTCAAAGAGCCACCCTTAGGTATTTTAGTGCTTATCTCAAATTTGAAAGGGTAAAAATTCAGAATTGATGTCATTTGGAAATCTTCGTAAGTCATCTTTGTAAATCCGTTATATCTTGATAGAGTTTGGATCTCAAGATTATTTTTGATGACTTGTGTTTGATGAATATAACATGAAAAACGGTTTATAATGTTTTACCTTTATTTTTCATGATTTTGGAGTAAATCTTTTTAATTTCGTGAAATTAATTGGATTGAATGGCATCTATGTGAATTCATTGTTTTTCAAAGCACTTAAATGGATTTCTTGATGGAATACAAATCGGTATTTGAAAAGATTCCAAAATCTGGATTTGTTTCAAGAAATTATTTGGTTTTTGCTTTCTGGTACAGGTACGCAATCTGCATTTTTGTTATATACCGGAACTGAGCTTTTATCTCTCTTTCTCTATGAACTAATGCTGTTAGTGATTTCCTTTTGTCTAGTATGTTCACTGTTTGACAATTTGTGACAAAAAGGGGGAGAAGAGAAATAGGGGGAGACAGAGATGTGATCATCGAGACACAAAGGGGGAGAACATGGAGAACATGTTAGAGATGCTCAAGATAGGGGGAGACAAAGAAAAAACAAAAGAACCAAAAGGAAGACGGATCAAATGTAGGATTCTAATTTCTAACGACTAACGTTTGATTTTGTTTGGAGTTTTGTTTTGCAGGAATTACATTACTTTAAGACTCCAAGTCCTAAGTCATAGAGTATGTTCTAGGACTGTTTGGTTCAAATGTAATTTTGTATTTATTGGATCTTTCACGCAAAGAAAATCAATGTTTTGGTGATGACATTGAGTTTCGATTTTTTGGTTTAAGATGAGTGTTTTGAGCTTTTATGTATTTTTGGGTTTTGTCACGAAATTGCCAAAGGGGGAGATTGTTACGGCATTTTGGTGTTGGCATATTTCGTGAGTCAAGTCAGTGAGTTGAGTCGGAGTCTTAAAGGGATCAAATTGTCAATCAGCTTTCAAAGACTTAGAGAAGATTCAACAAGAGCTCAAGTTGACACTCAGTGTCTTGAGTCTTGAAGATTGAAGTTGAAGAATTGTGGATCAGTTACATCAATCTCAAGAAGAAAGTATTCAAGAGGATCAGGTATGTTTAACTAAATAATTTTGGTGATCCGAATACCTTCTTATAGTGTAGAAACACTTGGATGAACTTTTATTGTCATAATAATCAAAAACTGGTGTTCGGACATGTTCAGGATCCGGATCAGAGCCAACGATCCGGATCCCGAAGGTTGTTGCTTCATACAAGACTTCGATCCGGATCCATGCAATTTTCGATCCGGATCCCGAATGTTAAGTTTTCTGATTTGTATGAACGATCCGGATCGGGCAATGCGATCCGGATCCCGAACCATGGTATTTCTGGAATCGTCAATCTCGTTACGACGATCCGGATCGCAGTAAATCCGATCCGGATCGCCGTCCTGAAAATTTCCAGATAAGGTATGTTTTTGATTCTTATCTCTTTCCAAAGGTTTCTAAACTATAAATAGACATTTAGGGTTTCTCAAAAACGGGGGAGCTACGGCCGATCAATTTCTAAAACACTTGAGAGCAACCCTAGAGGCTAGGTTTTCATCGTTCTTCTTTATAGCCTCTTTTAGGTCAATTCGATGGTTCTTTCAAGAACATATCTTTTGTCGAATTGATCTAATCTTTGCTTAGAGATTTCTTCTACGGTTCCTCAATGAGAATCTAAGCAAAGGATCACCATCGAAGTCAATATTCTTATCGACTGAGTTTGCGTCGTGGATTCGACGTGGCATCGTGGATTCGGTGTGCTAAAGGCGTTTCGTGGATTCGAAACGTGTGCTCGTGGATTCGAGTGGCGTTCGTGGATTCGAACGTGTGCAGTGGGCGTGCAAAATCGGTGGAGCGTGAGGTCCAAGAAATTGAAGGAGGGGTTAAATCCGTGGAGACGGTAATCACCTTGTTATTCTTCTTTTCTTAGGGATTGTTATTGCGTGGATATCCAACCGGTCAGCGCAAGGTCCGAAGAAGCTGAAGGAGGGGTTGAGTCCGTGGAGTCGGTAATCACCTTGTTATTCTTCTATTCTTAGTGGATTGTTATTGCGTGTTGGTCCCGTGGTTTTTCTCCTGGATTGGAGTTTCCACGTAAATCTCGGTGTTCTGTTTTTATTTTCCGCATTGGTTTTTATTTTGCACTGAGATTGAGTTTTTAAGTATTACACCTATTCACCCCCCCTCTAGTTGTTTGATAGTACCTATTTAGATCCTTGTGGATCCTATAAAAACCTACACGACGATCTAGTTCGGACCATTGTCTGTACACAAACACAACAAAAGTTAGCTCTAGACTCCGCTAGAAGCAACAACCACCTATCGAGAGAAAAGGATCTATACATTGCCCCCCCCCCCCCCGATCACTCGCGTTCTACACTCCTATGCCCTACACATTTCATTCATTTGAAGCTAAGTGTGGTATCTTCGTGGATGTCGGACACTGACTGTTGTGATTAAAGAATTCTCTCTGATACCATCTTAATCTGTCACGCCCCGGGGGTTTCATTCAGCGGAAATAATCAACGAAAAAGGGATTTGTTTTGCGTATCAATTTTTTTTTGAAATTCCTTCTTCCCCGGTGCGTGCCCAGACCCGCCGCATACACAGAATCACTGTGACGCCCCACTTCCCAGGGGGTCACCCATCCTAGAACTACTCTAGCTCTAGCACGCTTAACTCTCATGTTCCTCTTGGATCTTGCTACCATCCAAAATGCTATATCTGGGTTAGAGATTTAGTCCTATTATATCATTTATATAGAGGACTAATCCAAATTCCGGGGGTGTCACATTCTTCCCCCCTTTAAGTCCTGACGTCCACGTCAGGCTCAAGCACACTCACAAGCACCAGGCGATGTGAGACTCGTCTCGCTAGCCTTAGCCGACCTTGTGAGGAGCTGCACTCCACTCACAACGGTCATTAGCCGGGGAGCCTCGCTCTACCCTCTAAATAACCCTGGCTCAGCCGAGACTCATCTCACATTTCCGGCTGGTGAATGGCTCTGATACCAACTGTGACGCCCCACTTCCCAGGGGGTCACCCATCCTAGAACTACTCTAGCTCTAGCACGCTTAACTCTCATGTTCCTCTTGGATCTTGCTACTATCCAAAATGCTATAGCCGGGTTAGAGATTTAGTCCTATTATATCATTTATATAGAGGACTAATCCAAATTCCGGGGGTGTCACAATCACCCTGCAAACGGACAGAGTCTCCTCTGTATATACACGGCGTCGCGGCTAATACAACATGCAATCATAGTAGTTTATTCAATCACAACAGTTCTCAACACTTACACAACAGAACCATTCTCAAGGCCGACCAATTTGAAAGGATAAATCCACAATTTTAAAAACGGGTCCCACCCGGCATCCAGATTTCTAAAACAGTTCGAAAACTATAAATCCACAGAGTTTTTAAAACAGTGCCCACACGACACTCAGGTTTTGAAATCCGTTTTCTAAAATCCATAAATCCACAGGGTTTTGAAAACGGTGCCCACACGACACCCAAGTTTTGAAAACGATTTTCACAATTCCTTTTTCTGTTTCTTTCTTTTCTTTTGAAAAACGACCGAACAGAGATAAGAAATGAACTCAACATCCACATAACCAAAGAGTAGAGTACCGACATCCACACCGACCCCACGAGGGTATCGAGAACCACACAATAGTCTACAAGTAGTAAATAAAATGCGACAGAAAAGAGAAAAATACAGTCTGGGGTCTCATAGGACCCGAAAGCTCCTGACTAGGCCTCACCGTCGCCTAGCTCTCACCCCTGAAGGAACATGTCACGGAGTGGGAAGTCAGCGACACGATAATACTAATAATAAAGCAGTAAAGTAGTAAAGCCAACCGTAAGGCTATCCGGAGCAACCACCCTCCCAAGAGGGAAAAAAAACCACGAACACCTGCAAAACCTGACCGCGTCGAGCACCTACCCCGACAGGTCGCACCGCTCACACCTTGGCGCCTCAAAACCCCACACCTACGGGGGCCCCACTACGTCACCTCGTGGGTTTACACGGGTCATAGACCACTTTTTCGAAAAAGCGCACCCTTTGCGGTGGCCAAACCACGGGTGCGCGTGCTGCACCTCGAGCATAGTAACCGAGAATATCATATATAACCAAGTAGCGAGAACCGTAGAGACTATCAACCATATATAACCAAGTAGCAAGAACCATAGAGACTATCAACCTTAGCACAATTAAACGCATAAATAGAAGTAGTTACAAGTGTCGAAAGTGCTACGCTGAGTCTCCAAATAAAAACCCACCTGTCTCGTGCGGTGATCAACGCGCGATTCCTCCGCGTCTTGGTGTATTCCCCGGACCTACACGAACCCGCCGCAAAGAAATCAGTAACTCGAAACCCCAAATAAGGACCACGGAACAAAAGATTCTCCCTGTCGGTCGCGGAATGCGGCCCGCAGATCCGGCGGCGGCGGCGACGTCCCGGGGCGAGGACAAAGGCACGGGCAGCCCACCAGCGCGCGCGGCCCCGCGCTGTGCCCGACCCCGCGCGGGCGCGCTGCCCGCATGCGCGGGCTGCCCTGCGCGGTGCCAGACCCTTCGATGGCGGCCGGCCCGCGCGGCGTGCTGCCCGCATGCGCGGGCGGCCCCGCGCGGCGCCCGACCCCGCGCGGGCGCGCGGCCAGCATGCGCGGGCAGCCCCGCGCGGTGCCAGACCCCGCGCGGGCGCCTGTGACACCCCCGGAATTTGGATTAGTCCTCTATATAAATGATATAATAGGACTAAATCTCTAACCCGGCTATAGCATTTTGGATGGTAGCAAGATCCAAGAGGAACATGAGAGTTAAGCGTGCTAGTGCTAGAGTAGTTCTAGGATGGGTGACCCCCTGGGAAGTGGGGCGTCACAGTTGGTATCAGAGCCATTCACCAGCCGGAAATGTGAGATGAGTCTCGGCTGAGCCAGGGTTATATAGCGGGTAGAGCGAGGCTCCCCGACTAATGACCGTTGTGCGTGGAGTGCATGTAGTGATCCGGTCTTTCGGGGTATTTTTGACTTACGTGTAGTCATTTAAGCCTTATAGTGAAATAGAATTATTCAATTCTTGAAGTTGGCCATTGTGGGACGCTAGTATTTTTCCGCGATTGTGCGCGGAAAAAGAAAGCCGACGGCGCGATCGGATCTGAAATCCGATATCGGGAACCCCCTGAACGGGATTCAAAGTGATACGGTAATTAGTCGTGCATCGGAATCCGTGCTAAATATCTTGCACCCGTTAGAGATAAGGTGGTTTATCTCGTGGGGAATAATTAATTAGTTAATTAATTATCCCAGACGGAAAATTAATTAATTCTCTTACGTACGAATTAAAGAGGAATTAAGTAAAGGTAAAGTACGACTATATAAGGGATCCCGAATATCGGAAAGGAAAAGAAAAGAAAATAAAAACCCTAATCGGAGAGAAGGGAAAAAAAGGAAAAGACGAAACCCTAGCCGGAAGAAAGGGAAAGGAGAAAGAGAAGGAGCCCGATCTTCCCGGACGCCGAACCAAAGACAAGAACACGACCGGACAACCTTTCCGTCGATCTTCGGTTAGTAAAATAATTTATTTAAATTATTTGGGATTTTGTTCGTTGTCTTTTTCGTTGAGTTCTTGGTTTCTTGCTTTCTCCGTCGTATCCGTCACCGTCGCCGACGTCGTCTCCTTGAAAAGGCGCGGAACGGACGGCAGAGGCGCGCGATGCCGCTAGGGCATCGCGCGGAGGAGGGTCACGGACGGCACCGCACGGGCGCCGCACGGCCACCGCGCGGACCCGCAACCGTGCGGGTACCGCGCGGACGCCGCGCGGCTGCCGCACGGGAGGCACCCGGGCGGGCCCGCAATCTTGCGGGCACCGCGCGGGCGGCCCCCGCGCGGGCCCGCATCCATGCGGGCACCGCGCGGGCGCCGCACGGCTGCCGCGCGGGCGGCCCCCGCGCGGGCCCGCATCCATGCCGGCACCGCGCGGGCGCTGCGCGGGAGGCACCCGCGCGGGCCCGCACCCGTGCGGGCACCACGCGGGCGCCGCGCGGCTGCCGCGCGGGCGGCCCCCGCGCGGGCCCGCACCCGTGCGGGCACCGCGCGGGCGCCGCGCGGCTGCCGCACGGGCGGCCCCCGCGCGGGCCCGCATCCATGCGGGCACCGCGCGGGAGCCGCGCGGCTGCCGCACGGGCGGCCCCCGCGCGGGCCCGCATCCATGCGGGCACCGCGCGGGCGCCGCACGGCTGCCGCGCGGGAGGCACCCGCGCGGGCCCGCACCCGTGCGGGCACCGCGCGGGCGCCGCGCGGCTGCCGCGCGGGCGGCACCCGCACGGACCCGCAACCGCGCGGGCGCCTTGCCGGGCCGCACCCGCGCGGGCACCGTGCGGCCGTCGCACGGGCAACCCGCGCGGGGCACCGCGCCGCGAGGGCATCGTCCGCGGAGATACGCCGCGCGGTTCTGAACCGCGCGGGGCTCCGGCAGACGGCGAGGGCGGCTCGGGAATTCCGTTTCGTCAACCGGACAATGTTGGACTTTTCCGTCAAAAACAAAGGAGTAAATTGGGTCTTATGTTTTCGGATGTAAGTACACGCTTTTAACTATAGTTATCCTTGCGGACTTTCTTTAGGTCCAGACGCGCAGCGGGGGTGCGCGAAAGATTCGAGTGTTCCGATCTCTCTCCAAATAGGTGGGTACGGTTGCTGTAAATACAACCAGTGCAGTAAGTGCATCTATCGTCATTAAAGTGCTCTCAATTTATCTAACAAAGTAGATGGACAGTTTAACCTTTCACATAATTGTGTTATTATCTAACAATTGAAGCGACTGCGGTCGCAATGTTCATGACACGCCGATCTCGGCAAAAACCGTTTTGGGATGCTGCACGTACACAGGCGGATTGGCCTCCGCATGGGTGTACTTTTTCGGAAGAGTGGTCTTGTATGACCCGTGTTCCTCACAAAGGGGTGGGAGCCGTGAGGACCCCTTCGCGCCCGCTGGGAATAGCACACCAGCACCTTGGAAGGGGTTAAATGCATCAAAGGAGTGCTTGCGCACGAGGGGAGACTTTGGTCTCTCCGATAAATATTCTGGGGTTGGTGCCCAATTAAATTGATAAATCTGGGGTCGGGGCCTAGCTTAATATGTGCAGGGTTTTTAGCGAAATGGTTACGGTGTTTCCGGTTTGCTCCTTATTCCTTATTGTTGTTAGACATCTACTTTGTTTGTCGCTGACTTTACCCACTCCGTGACAGGCGCTACGAGGGGCGTTACCCGGGAGATTGTTGAGACTGCGTCGCGAGGACCGTAGTCAGAACGCTTGGTTATTATCATTATCTCATCTCTTTTACGCATGTTAGTTAATTTGCTTGTGAGTAGAAATATTCGTGGACATGTATTACTTGGCACTGTGGATGAGTTGTACTTTTATAGTTTGGTTCTTCTGATGATGTTTCTTATGCGGCATGTTTTCATGATAAACCAAATGATTTCGAAAAGGGTTTTCTCAAAACGAAGTGCCGTGTGGGCACGGGTTTTGCAATTGCTGGCTTTATCCTTTCTAAACATTGATGCCGCTTTAATATTCCGCTTGATGTTGAATGTCTATTGTATGGTTGATGGTTGATGATTGTTGTATGTTGTTGTAAATGAGACGCCGTGCATATACAAAGGAGACTCTGTCCGCGGACAGGGAGAATTTTGTGTATGTGGCGGTCTGGCACGCACCGTGGATGAGGTTTAATGTACCTTGTTCAGAAAAAAAAAAGATACACACGAATTTCCGCTTTGATAGACCCAAAAACCCCCGGGGGCGTGACAGATTAAATGGTATCAGAGAAAAACAACCATAACCATGGTAGACGAGATCCACATCCACAGTGTAGGGTACCACAAGCAAATTAGACATGAGATAACCAAGGTATAAGTGCGTAGTACGTGAGAGTACGGGGAATAGGGGAACGTAATGTAGGTATAATCGTAAGGCAGGGTATTAGGGTTATAACCTTAGGGTTAACGAGGTTTCTTTGTATTACGGCGGACAACGGCCAGGATCCGGCCACCGAGTGCTAACCATTCTCAATGGACAGGATGGATTCCATAGCTGCAGCCAACCGCATACTCCGCAACCAGCTACGCGACATAGCGGGGCAAATGCTAACTCTCACAGAGCGCCTAGGCATACTGACTCAGGATTTTGAGGGTGTCGACCGCATCCGGCAAGACGCCAGGAACGGCGCCTATCGGGGAATGCCGCCGACAGGATTCCCTACTTTTAATGAAGCGGTTATATTGGCCGAGCGGGCAGAGCAAGAACTGGCCGAGGCACGCGCTCGGCAGTGTTATCCCTATCCCAGACCGGCAGAGAACCCCTTCCAGCAGGGCCCGGCACTCAAACGTCCGAGGACAGAGGGAACCTTTGCAAAGGTAAGGAGAGGAGGATCCAAACCGCAGGGGAAACCGTGTCCCATATGCAGCGGGGCGCATCAGGTGACTGACTGTCCATGGAGTCACGACCACTGCTACCGGTGTGGCAAGCCAGGACACGCACGCTTCGAGTGCCCACAGAAACCGGGCACCACCAGGCCTCCGGCACCGCGACCGGAGAGGACGGGGAAGACTGCTGCACCCGTTCCACGAGGGGGCCCCACCCCGGAGGGCCAAGGAGGAAGACGACCGGAGAAAGCGCGGGAGGACGAACCGACACCAGCAAGGGACGCGAAACCACTTTAGGGACCGTGCGTAATCTGCAAGGGAGCTCACCCGGTGGCAGAATGTACGTGGAGGTACCACTACTGCAATCAGTGCGGCTTACCGGACCACTCCCGTGCCTTCTGCCCTCAGAGGCCCACTTCCGCCGCCGCCGCGCCACCACAGCAGGAAGGACCAGAGAATGCCGCGGCCCCCGTTCAGCCAAAGGATTCGCCTGACGACTAGCAATCTGCAGACTCCTCAGACGACAAGTCCCTTCCCCAGCACGCCGTACGACGCTGGCCCAGGGGCTGTGGACGGGCTTCCCGGGATACTACGGTGGAGGACGCCACGTCCCAGACCTAGTGACGCAGGTAAACTTTTGGTTCCACTTTTTCCTTCTTAGATTAGGAGCACCGGTCACACCTTAGCCTGCTACCCCTATTAGACGCTCTCTCTCTCTTGCTCCCTCTCTTTAGAATCCTTAAGTATTAGGCGAAGCCTCCCCCGGCCGATGTGCGCGGGCGGGCTTCGAAGCATAGGAGAACCTTGTGTACTCGGGGCCCGTTAAGGGCCATGCAAGGAACAAATAGGCTCCACCCTATGCCTTGCAGCCGAGGACCCAATGGGCCGATAGGTAGTTTAGGGCCGCTCCCCAGATAAGGATCAGCGGTCCCGTGGTAAGGGAATTTCCGGACGTATTTCCGGCAGAGCTCCCCGGAGCGCCGCCGGAACGAGAAGTCGACTTTCCCATTGAACTACTTTCCGGCACCAAACCCATCACCAAGGCACCGTACAGGATGGCCTTCGCAGAGTTGAAGGAACTCAAGGCACAGTTGGAGGACCTTTTGGATAAAGGCTTCATCAGACCTAGCGCGTCACCCTGGGGCGCGCCCGTCCAGTTTGTGAGAAAGAAGGACGGAAGTCTCCAGTTGTGCATCGACTACCGGGAGATAAATAATGTCACCGTTAAGAACAAGTACCCCCTGCCAAGGATCGACGACCTCTTCGACCAACTACAGGGGGCGACGGTGTTTTCAAAGATTGACCTGCAGTCGGGCTATCATCAGGTCCAGGTCAAGGGGGAGGACATCCCCAAAACGGCTTTTCGGACTCGCTACGGTCATTACGAATTTACAGTAATGCCGTTCGGGCTCACGAATGCCCCGGCAGTGTTCATGGACATGATGAACAGGGTATTCAAACCCTTCCTGGATTTATTCGTGGTGGTCTTCATCGACGATATCCTCATCTACTCCCGTACAGACGAGGAACATGAAGAACATCTGCGCACAGTCCTCCAGACCCTACGGGAACAGAAACTCTACGCCAAACTCAAAAAGTGTGAGTTTTGGCTCCGAGAGGTTGGCTTCTTGGGGCACGTAATCTCAGCGGCTGGAGTCGCAGTCGATCCGAAGAAGATAGATTCGGTGACGGACTGGTCCCAACTAACGACGGTAACAGAGGTTCGAAGCTTTCTAGGATTAGCCGGGTACTACCGGCGCTTCGTGGAGGGTTTCTCCAAGATTGCCACCCCCTTAAACCGTTTGACTAAAAAGGGGGAAAAGTTCATCTGGACGGACAAATGTCAGAGGAGCTTCGAGGAGCTCAAGGATAGATTGACGCGAGCTCCGATTCTCGCCCTACCGGAACTAGGGGAGGATTATGAAGTGTATTGCGATGCGTCGCGAAATGGACTGGGTGGAGTGCTCATGCAACGGGGAAAGGTTATAGCCTATGCGTCAAGGCAGCTCAAAGAATACGAGCGAAACTACCCCGTGCACGATTTGGAACTCGCAGCAGTTGTGTTCGTCCTCAAGCTTTGGAGACACTACCTGTATGGGGCACACTGCAATGTGTACTCAGATCATAAAAGTCTTAAGTACCTTTTCACCCAAAAGGAGTTAAATTTGCGACAAAGACGGTGGCTCGAGCTATTGAAGGATTATGATTTAACGATCCACTACCACCCGGGAAAGGCAAACGTGGTGGCCGACGCCCTGAGCCGTAAGGGACAGGCCGAGAAGGCAGGGGTAAGTGCCATCACCCAGCAAGATGGTCTGATTGCGGAATTTTCGCGATTAAGACTAGAAGTAGTACCAGCGGGTACAGTCGAACGACTTCTGACACTGGTGGTCAGACCTACCCTGCTTGACAGAATTCTCGAAGGGCAGTCGACTGATGACCAACTCCAGCTGGTGCGAGGTAGAGTAACTGCCGACCCAGGAGGTGATTTCACAGTAAACTCCGACGGCACCATACGATTTCGGGGATGAATCTGCGTGCCGGATCTACCAGAACTCAAAGAGGAAATCCTGCGGGAGGCGCATACAGCTCCATATACAGCGCATCCCGGGGGAACGAAGATGTACAAGGACGTCAAACAGACCTTCTGGTGGCCCAAAATGAAGGGAGACGTGACTCGATTTGTGGCACACTGCCTGGTGTGCCAATGAGTGAAGGCTGAGCACCAGCATCCAGCAGGAAAATTGCAACCCTTACCGGTGCCCGTGTGGAAGTGGGACATGATTACCATGGATTTTGTGACCGGGTTCCCGAGATCGTCACAGGGACACGATGCAATATGGGTAATCGTGGACCGTCTGACGAAATCGGCCCACTTTCTGCCCATACACACGACGTGGGCGCGGGAACGACTGGCGCAAACCTACATCAACGAGATAGTAAGGCTGCATGGGGTGCCGACGTCCATCACGTCGGACAGGGACACGCGATTTGTGTCAAACTTTTGGCAGAGCCTGCAGCGAGCAATGGGAACCAAGTTGCACTTCAGTACGGCTTTTCACCCGCAGACCGATGGACAATCAGAGCGGGTGATACAAATTGTGGAGGACATGCTTCGGGCATGCGTTTTAGACCTGGGCGAAGGATGGGCACGGTGCTTGCCCCTAGTGGAATTTGCCTACAATAGTAGCTACCAGGCCAGCATTCAGATGGCACCATACGAGGCCCTGTACGGGCACCGCTGTCGGTCTCCAATATGCTGGGATGACCTGGGTGAGCGTAAGTTTCTGGGCCCAGATTTGGTGGAGGAGACCGAAGCAAAAATGCGATTGATTAGACAGAGGCTACTAACCGCCCAGAGCAGACAGAAAAGCTACGCGGACAACAGACGTCGGGACTTAGAGTTCATGGTGGGTGAGCACGCGTTACTCCGAGTTTCGCCCTCCAAAGGGAACCGACGCTTCGGCATAAAGGGAAAGTTAAGCCCGAGGTACGTAGGACCGTTCGAGATCCTAGAACGCGTAGGACCGGTGGCGTGCCGATTAGCCCTGCCGCCGAATCTCGAACGAGTCCATAACGTATTCCATGTCTCAATGCTCCGGAAATACTTAGCTGACCCCTCTCATGCCTTGGATGCCTCCACCATCGAGTTGCGAGAGGATTTAAGCGTCGAGGAGACGCCGGTGCGGATTTTGGCAAGAGAGGACAAGAAGTTGCGCAATCGAACTATCCCCTATGTGAAGGTCCAGTGGAGCAACCACGAAGAGCGCGAGGCGACGTGGGAACTGGAATCGAAGATGAGGGAATGTTTTCCCGAATTACTTAGTGGGGATTGTATTTAAGTTTCGGGACGAAACTTTTTATAAAGTGTGAGTGGTGTAGTGATCCGGTCTTTCGGGGTATTTTTGACTTACGTGTAGTCATTTAAGCCTTATAGTGAAATAGAATTATTCAATTCTTGAAGTTGGCCATTGTGGGACGCTAGTATTTTTCCGCGATTGTGCGCGGAAAAAGAAAGCCGACGGCGCGATCGGATCTGAAATCCGATATCGGGAACCCCCTGAACGGGATTCAAAGTGATACGGTAATTAGTCGTGCATCGGAATCCGTGCTAAATATCTTGCACCCGTTAGAGATAAGGTGGTTTATCTCGTGGGGGATAATTAATAAGTTAATTAATTATCCCAGACGGAAAATTAATTAATTCTCTTACGTACGAATTAAAGAGGAATTAATTAAAGGTAAAGTACGACTATATAAGGGATCCCGAATATCGGAAAGGAAAAGAAAAGAAAATAAAAACCCTAATCGGAGAGAAGGAAAAAAAAGGAAAAGACGAAACCCTAGCCGGAAGAAAGGGAAAGGAGAAAGAGAAGGAGCCCGATCTTCCCGGACGCCGAACCAAAGACAAGAACACGACCGGACAACCTTTCCGTCGATCTTCGGTTAGTAAAATAATTTATTTAAATTATTTGGGATTTTGTTCGTTGTCTTTTTCGTTGAGTTCTTGGTTTCTTGCTTTCTCCGTCGTATCCGTCACCGTCGCCGACGTCGTCTCCTTGAAAAGGCGCGGAACGGACGGCGGAGGCGCGCGATGCCGCTAGGGCATCGTGCGGAGGAGGGTCACGGACGGCACCGCACGGGCGCCGCGCGGCCACCGCGCGGACCTGCAACCGTGCGGGTACCGCGCGGACGCCGCGCGGCTGCCGCACGGGAGGCACCCGCGCGGGCCCGCAATCTTGCGGGCACCGCGCGGGCGCCGTGTGGCTGCCGCGCGGGCGGCCCCCGCGCGGGCCCGCATCCATGCAGGCACCGCGCGGGCGCCGCACCCGTGCGGGCACAGCGCGGGCGCCGCTCGGCTGCCGCACGGGCGGCCCCCGCGCGGGCCCGCATCTATGCGGGCACCGCGCGGGCGCCGCACGGCTGCCGCGCGGGAGGCACCCGCGCGGGCCCGCACCCGTGCGGGCACCGCGCGGGCGCCGCGCGGCTGCCGCGCGGGCGGCACCCGCACGGACCCGCAACCGCGCGGGCGCCGTGCCGGGCCGCACCCGCGCGGGCACCGTGCGGCCGTCGCACGGGCAACCCGCGCGGGGCACCGCGCCGCGAGGGCATCGTCCGCGGAGATACGCCGCACGGTTCTGAACCGCGCGGGGCTCTGGCAGACGGCGAGGGCGGCTCGGGAATTCCGTTTCGTCAACCGGACAATGTTGGACTTTTCCGTCAAAAACAAAGGAGTAAATTGGGTCTTATGTTTTCGGATGTAAGTACACGCTTTTAACTATAGTTATCCTTGCAGACTTTCTTTAGGTCCAGACGCGCAGCGGGGGTGCGCGAAAGATTCGAGTGTTCCGATCTCTCTCCAAATAGGTGGGTATAGTTGTTGTAAATACAACCAGTGCAGTAAGTGCATCTATCGTCATTAAAGTGCTCTCAATTTATCTAACAAAGTAGATGGACAGTTTAACCTTTCGCATAATTGTGTTATTATCTAACAATTGAAGCGGCTGCGGTCGCAATGTTCATGACACGCCGATCTCGGCAAAAACCGTTTTGGGATGCTGCACGTACACAGGCGGATTGGCCTCCGCATGGGTGTACTTTTCCGGAAGAGTGGTCTTGTATGACCCGTGTTCCTCACAAAGGGGTGGGAGCCGTGAGGACCCCTTCGCGCCCGCTGGGAATAGCACACCAGCACCGTGGAAGGGGTTAAATGCATCAAAGGAGTGCTTGCGCACGAGGGGAGACTTTGGTCTCTCCGATAAATATTCTGGGGTTGGTGCCCAATTAAATTGATAAATCTGGGGTCGGGGCCCAGCTTAATATGTGCAGGGTTTTTAGCGAAATGGTTACGGTGTTTCCGGTTTGCTCCTTATTCCTTATTGTTGTTAGACATCTACTTTGTTTGTCACTGACTTTACCCACTCCGTGACAGGCGCTACGAGGGGCGTTACCCGGGAGATTGTTGAGACTGCGTCGCGAGGACCGTAGTCAGAACGCTTGGTTATTATCATTATCTCATCTCTTTTACGCATGTTAGTTAATTTGCTTGTGAGTAGAAATATTCGTGGACATGTATTACTTGGCACTGTGGATGAGTTGTACTTTTATAGTTTGGTTCTTCTGATGATGTTTCTTATGCGGCATGTTTTCATGATAAACCAAATGATTTCGAAAAGGGTTTTCTCAAAACGAAGTGCCGTGTGGGCACGGGTTTTGCAATTGCTGGCTTTATCCTTTCTAAACATTGATGCCGCTTTAATATTCCGCTTGATGTTGAATGTCTATTGTATGGTTGATGGTTGATGATTGTTGTATGTTGTTGTAAATGAGACGCCGTGCATATACAAAGGAGACTCTGTCCGCGGACAGGGAGAATTTTGTGTATGTGGCGGTCTGGCACGCACCGGGGATGAGGTTTAATGTACCTTGTTCAGAAAAAAAAAAGATACACACGAATTTCCGCTTTGATAGACCCAAAAACCCCCGGGGGCGTGACAGTGCAGCTCCTCACAAGGTCGGCTAAGGCTAGCGAGACGAGTGTCACATTGTCACGCCCCGGGGGTTTTATTTTAGCAGAAACGATACACAAAAGCAAGCGTAAGGTGCGTACAAATTTTTTGTTTAAAACCTCCTTCCCCGGCGCGTGCCCAGACCCGCCGCATATACAGATTCACTCGAAAATCGGGCAGAGTCTCCTCTGTATATGCACGGCGTCGCGGCTATTACAACAGTCAAACACAAGCAATCATTTTCCATTTAATCACAACAATTCGAAGTCTAACGGTGCATGAAGACTAAACAATGCCCGTGGCCAGTCAAGTTGAAAGGATAAACTCACCGTTTTGAAAACAGGCCCACACGGCCTTAGGTTTCGAAGACAGTTTGGAAAACGGCATAAATCCACAGGGTTTGGAAAACGGGCCCACTCGACCCTAGATTTTTGAAAACAGTTTTCGAAGTCCTTTTTCTCTTGTTTTCTAGTTGGTTTGTTTAGAAAACGGCCAAACGGGAATAATAAAGGAAACAGTAGTGCATAACCAGAACGAAAGAAATCAACATCCACACGACCCCACAAGGGTATCGAGAACCACACAGTAACCTACAATACCAAATGAAATGCAGAGCAAATAAAGAAAACGGCAGACTAGGGCTCCCACAGCCCGACTACTCCCACCTCGGCCTCACCGTCGCCTACCTCTCACCCCTGGAGGTACCTGTCACAGAGTGGGTAGTCAGCGACACTATCATGATAAAAATACTAAAGCAGTAAAGTAATACCAAGCCACAAAAGTAAGACTAGCCGGAGCAACCACTCTACTCATAAAGGTAACTCGCAACCACCTATACCACCTGTGACACCTGTAACCCCGGTAACACCTGTAACACCTGACCTCGTCGGGCACCAATCCCGGCAGGTCGCACACCTGACCTCGTCGGGCACCAATCCCGACGGGTCGCACCGCTCACACCTTGGTGCCTCGAACCCCACGCCTACGGGGGCCCCACTACATCCCCTCGTGGGTAACACGGGTCGGAGACCGCCTTTCCGGAAAATAGCACCCTTTGCGGTGGCCAGACCGCGGGTGCGCGTGTCGCAACTCGAGCATAATAACCAAGACACGGGGTAATATAGTAAATCATAGAAACCGTCAGCGTTAGTACCGATTAACATTTATGAGTAAATCATAGATGCCGCCCGCATGCGGGAGCATGCGGCGCCGCCCGCATGCGGCGCCACCCGCATGCGTGGCTCCGTGCGTGCCGGCTCCGGTGACGGCGCCGACTCCGGTGACGGCGCCGACCCTCCTCCTCCCTTTGCCTAAGAGAACCAAGAAAAACCCAATCAAGAACCCTAAGCTATGCTCACCTTGGTTTTGTCGGCTAGGGTTGATCCTAGGGGATGATCGTCCTGTTCTTGCGTGCCCGGTAACGAAGGGTATGCCGGCGATCTTCCCTCTCCTCGCTCGCTCCGCCTTGTTTCTCCACTCGGTCGGTTGGGAAACAGAAAGGTTGGGGAAGTGGGTTCTCATTGCGCTTGGGGTTGCATACGCCTAAGTGAGGGAAGTTGTAGGGAGTTGTAACCGTTGTACCCCTGTTTCCCCAGACAGGAACATGGCGGGAGCGGTTAGGATGGCGGGAGTGGTTAGGATGAGGAATGGGAATGAACCCATTTCAAGTCAAAAGTAGGAAATAAGTCGGGTGCGAACCAGGGTCCGGTCCGCCTGAAAGACCGTGCTGACCACCTGAACCGCTAGCCACCTTCCGGAATTTATTCCGGGAGATTCCGGCGTCGGAATTCAAAACCGACTGCGCCGCCGTTCTCCGTTTCGCGAGCTTTATTAACTAAAAATACCCGCGAGCCCCGACGGTCTTCCCGGAAACAAGGAATTATTAGATCACCCTCCGGCCCCCGAAACGAATTGCGAAATAACCGAAACCAAAAGTAGACCCAAAACATTTTAAACCAGCGGCTACTACACACATCGCCTGGTGCTTGTGAGTGTGCTTGAGCCTGACGTGGACGTCAGGGCTTAAAGGGGGGGAGAATGTGACACCCTCGGAATTTGGATTAGTCCTCTATATAAATGATATAATAGGACTAAATCTCTAACCCGGCTATAGCATTTTGGATGGTAGCAAGATCCAAGAGGAACATGAGAGTTAAGCGTGCTAGAGCTAGAGTAGTTCTAGGATGGGTGACCCCCTGGGAAGTGGGGCGTCACAGCGCCCCTCCTGCGGGTGGCCCCGCGCGACGCCCGGCCCGCGTGGCGTGCTGCCCGCATGCGCGGGCGGCCCCGCGCGGCGCCCGGCCCGCGCGGGCGCGCGGCGCCCAGCCCGCGCGGCGTGCTGCCCGCATGCGTGGGCGGCCCCGCGCGGCGCGCTGCCTGCATGCGCGGGCGCCAGACCCACACGGGTGAGCTGCCCGCAGGTGCGGGCGGCCCCGCACGGCGCCCAGCCCGCGCGGGTGCCCTGCCTGCGGGTGGCTTGCCCTCCCCCTCCGCGCGCGTTGGGTGCCCTACGGCCGGATTCCGGGTACCCCCTCCCATCGCTGTAATCAAGAAAACCGAAAAAGAGACAAATATACCGCCCATCTCGGTTTCGTCGACAATGGATGAAGGAGAAGGATCGTCCCGTTCGCGCTTGTCGGATTCCACGGGAAAAGCGATCGTCCCTTCCTTCTCCCTGTCACGATGCCTCGGTTCTTCACGCCGACTGCTAGAGGGAAGAGGTTGGGGAAAAAGGGTTCCTCGCTCGCACTCAGATGGGGAACTAACGCACAGGAAATGAGGAGTGGGGAAAAACCCTACGCCCCCAAACAAAAGTAAATTAATCGTTCAGGTGTGAATGGGGAGTGGGATTGAACCCTAAATCCCCAAATTCAACTCTTAGCGATCGGGTGCGGACCAGGGTCCAACTTACCTCGAAAAGCATGCCGATCTCCCGCACGCTTTTTGATGCACCCAAAACCACTGGTTTACCTCGAAAAGCGTGCCGATCGCCCGCACGCTTTTTGATTCACCCGGAACCGCTGGTAACCTTCAGAAATTTATTCTGGGAGATCCTGGGGTCGGAATTCGAATCCGATCGTGCCACCGTTCCCCGTTTCGTGAGCTCTACCACTTAAAAATATCCGCGAGCCCCGACAGTCTGCCCAGAAACAAAGAATTATTAACCCAACCCCCGTCGGACCACTAAAAGGGGTAAATAAAAAATAAGAATTTCCGAAAAGACAATTAACGAAGGCGGTTACTACACCCATGATCTAGAGCTTGCTGTTGTGGTATTCGCATTGAAGTTGTGGCGCCACTACCTTTATGGGGAGCACTGCGAGATTTACACCGACCACAAGAGCTTGAAGTATCTGTTTACACAGAAAGAGCTGAACCTGAGACAGCGCAGTTGGTTGGAGTTGTTAAAGGATTATGATGTAGACATACTATACCATCCCGTCAAGGCCAACGTGGTTGCAGATACCCTGAGTAGGAGAGCGGTGCAGAGCTTGTCTATGATGATCACTGACCAAGCGCCACTACTTGAGGAAATGAGGCGGCTTGCGCTAGAGGTTGTGTCCCCTGGGGTCTCTGCTAGACTGACGTCCTTAGTCGTGCAGCCCACTCTGCTGGACAGGATCAGAGAGAGACAGAGTCAGGACCCCCACTTGACCAGGATTAGAGATCAGATTCCGAGCGATCAATCTGGGGACTTTACAGTTGATGCTTCGGGAGTACTGCGGTACAGGGACCGAGCATGTGTGCCAGTGGACTCCGAGATCAGAGAGCAGATATTGAGAGAGGCCCATTATACACCTTACACCCTTCATCCTGGTGGGACTAAGATGTATAAGGACCTCAAGGCACACTTCCGGTGGAGCGGTATGAAGAGGGATATTGGGAGGTTTGTGGCTCAATGTTTAACTTGCCAGCAGGTAAAAGCTGAGCACCGGGTGCCGGCTGGCAAGTTATAGAGTCTCCCAATTCCTGAGTGGAAATGGGATCACATCACGATGGATTTTGTAGTCGGATTACCGAGGGCCCAGGGAGGTGCAGATGCCATTTGGGTGGTTGTTGATCGACTCACTAAGTCTGCTCACTTTTTGCCAATGCAGACTACATGGTCACTTGAGCGGCTGGCTCAACTGTACTTGAATGAGGTGGTGAGGTTACATAGAGTGCCCGCCTCTATTGTATCAGATCGAGACCCGAGGTTTGCTTCACATTTTTTGAGGAGCTTACAGGCCACCTTGGGGATGCAGCTTAGATTCAGTACAGCTTTTCACCCACAGACGGATGGGCAGTCAGAGCGCACTATAAAGATCCTTGAGGATATGCTCAGAGCTTGCACCTTGGATTTTGGCGGAGGATGGATTCGACACTTATCATTGGCAGAGTTTGCGTACAACAATAGCTTTCAAGTGAGCATTCAGATGGCTCCATTTGAAGCATTGTATGGATGCAAGTGTCGATCACCTCTTTACTGGAGTGATGTGAGGGAGAGACGGACGTTCGGGCCAGAGTTATTGCGTGAGGCAGAGGAGAAGATCAAAGTGATCACGCAGCACCTCCAGACCACCCAGAGCAGACAGAGGAGTTATGAAGATGTACGGCGACGAGACCTAGAGTTTTAGGTTGGAGATCATATTTTTCTGAAGGTCTCGCTGACCAAAGGGATCAGGAGATTTGGCATTCATGGGAAGCTTAGCCCCCGTTATATTGGACCTTTCGATGTATTGGAGCGTATTGGGCTGGTTGCCTATAGGCTTGCACTTCCCCCCAGACTTGCTGGTGTCGACGATGTTTTCCATGTGTCTACTCTGAGGAGGTATGTTTATGACCCGTTGCACGTCATCGACTTCACCCTACTGGAGATCAGCGAGGATATGAGTTACGTGGAGCGCCCGTTGTGGATTCTGGATCGAGAGGTGAGAGATTGCGCAATCGGGCCATCCCTTATGTGAAGATCTTGTGGAGCAACCATGGCAAGCGCGAGGCTACCTGGGAGCTGGAGTCGACGATGATGGACACCTACCCCTACCTGTTCGAGGCCCCGGCTTGAGGTATGTTTTTTTTTATTGTTTCGAGGACGAAACTTCTTTAGTGGGGGAGGATGTAGAGGTCCAGGTCCCCATGCAACTTTTCCCGTGAATTCACAGTATGAAACACCTATTATTGGTGTGTCGGGCCCATAATGCATCAAAGGGATGTTTTGGATGGACCCAGTGAGGTTTCTGGATTCATGTTTGGCATTCGGCTGTTTTTGCTGAATTTTAGAAAAGCTTTTTGGCCAAACGAAGGTCGGATTTGGATTTAGCGCGGAAAAACTCTTGTAAACGGCTATTTGCTTGTATTTTTCTGAGTCCAGATGCCCAAAAAGGGACTCCCGGAAGTTTATTGTGGAATCTGGTGCATGGGTGGGACCGTAGACCGCCGGGATGCCACGTGGCGGCCTGGTATTGGCCAGTTCACAGCGCGCGGTCCACAGAGCGGCGCGGGGTGGCGCATGGCCAGGCGGGGACACGTGGCATCGTGTCATTTGCGGGCTCACGACGCGCGGTACTCGGAGTGCGCACATGGCGCCTCGGGACGCGTACGCGTCAGAGTGGCATGCGGCGCGATAGTGCTGCACGTGGGGCACTGTAGCGGGACACGTGGCGCCCGGGGATAGGCGGGCGCCACCTACCGCTTTGACCCGGGGCGCGCCAGGTGGCGCAATGCGGCTGGGCTTGAACACGCTGTCACGTGTTCGGGACACGTGTCAAGCCCAGGGAGTTTTGGGCGCTCCTCGTGGGTCAGCAGTTTCGGGCGCCCGAAAATGGGCCGAGCGCCCGAAACTGGGGACAAATCCGGTATTTTTGAATTTGTTGATTTGGGCCTATAAATAGGCCCGGAATGACTCCGTTTTCTCTTTTTCTGGCCGGATTTTCACAGAGAGTTCTACAGCAAAGTTGTTCATCACTGTGTGCTGCTTCTACTAGTGATTTCCTGGGATTTTAGGAGGCGCCTTCTTTGATTTCTACAGCGATTCGGCGCGTTGCGACGCTCCTTCACCGGCAACCCTTCCCGTCGCGTTTTGGTGCGTGGGCTCCCCCGGGCTACTCCGACAGTGTTTTTGGCTGATTCTTATGCTGTTGTCTTTAAGATAGGTAGGGCTATGACTTTCATATTTTCAGCTCCCCCTCGTTTTGAGTTTTTCTTGGGTGTTTTGGGCCGTTTTGTGACCCCATTTTCTGTGGCGGAGTTTTTGGACAGCACCGGAGTTTTTCTGAGATTTCTCCGCGCTCGATCGTCGGATTGAGGTGTGCAAGTACTCGTTTCACATCTACACATCGCAGGGATCATCATCATGATTTTTCTGGATTTTTTTGATGTTTTCCCGAAGGTGAAAATCTTACTTTTTCTGGGCGGATTGTAGCAGGAGATTGTTCTTGGGGATTTTGTGCTTACCGCGATGTTTATTTTGTAACTTGGCCTACAGGTGTCGGAACGGGACGTGCGAGTACTCGATTTTCATCTACTCGTCGCGGCGATTGCAGTGGTGATTTTTCTGGAATTTTCTGAGTTCATCTTGTAGGTGAAAATTAGGCTTTTCTGGACTGTTTGCGCGGACAGCATCTAAGTTTAAAATTGTGAGTTTAATCGGGCACCATTTTGGGCATTTTTGCAGTTTCGCGGCGTGTGTTGGTTCTTCTCGGGCGGGGGCATGTTTGGACTTGTGTTTAGAGTTCGAGGTGGGTGATCGTTGTGAACCTCCTATTTTGACTTACCCACTAGGCCTATTGTGTGGGTTATGCTAATATGGATCTAAATAGGGGAAAAACTACCTAGAGGGGGGGTGAATAGGTGTAAATAATAAATGTGGGTTATGAATAATATGGATCTGAATAGGGGAAAAACCACCTATAGGGGGGGGTGAATAGGTGTAAACAATAAACACACCAAATCGTTGCGTAAAAAAATTACCAAATGCCGAAAATAAATAAAGTACGCAAGATTTACGTGGAAAACTCCGTCACAGGAGTAAAAAACCACGGGACCAATAACACGGCGAAATCCACTAAGATTAAACACGTACAAGGTGATTTACCGTAACCCTACGACTCAACCTTTTCCATACGCTCCTAGTTGATCTTCTCCGCTCGCTCCGAACGCTCCTCGAATCCACGATTTGCATCCCAACGCCGAATCCACGACGTTCAACGTCGAATCCACGACGTTCAACCGAATCCACGGTCTTCACCAATGTGGCACATCTCGATCACACGAACGCGCCTTGCTCCGAATCCATGAGAGCGGTAGCACCTTGAATCCACAAGGCCACGCGAATCCTCGCGCCGATTTTGGGAAATCATTGTTTTTGTTTGGTGATGATCCTCCGAATACTTAGATCAGAGATAGATAAGGAAATACCATCTAAGTATTCTTCAATTTGGTTCTATGAAAAATAGGAGTTTGGAAACCCTAGAATCAAATTGAACAATATAGATGAAGAAACATGAATTTAATCGTGTTTTCCTTTCTTCACTATATTTGTGGATTTTTTTATATTTTATCGATTATCTCGATTAATTCTCCGTCCTTCTTCCCTTTTTCTAAAAGATGAAATTAGGGTTTATTTATAGGTTAGAAACCTTTGGAAAGAGATAAGCATAAAAAACTGACTTAACAGAATTTTTCCCGCACGGCGGTCCGGACTGGATTTGGCTGATCCGAACTGTCGTCTTTTTTCAGCAATTTTCCTAAAAAAACAGTTCGGGGTCCGGACTGGAATTTCCTGATCCGGACTGTTCATGCGATTTTGCAGAAATTAAGGTTCGGGGTCCGGACTGGAACAGGGGTGGTCCGGACTGGAAAACCGCACGAACTAAATTATGTTCACGGTCCGGACTGGAATGGTCTGATCCGCATCCTGAACATCCAACTTGTCCAGTTTTTGATTTTTATGCAATGAAAACTTATCCAAGTGTTTCTAAACTACACAAATGTATTCGGATCACCAAAATTATTTAGTTAAACGTACTTGATCATTCTGAATCCATTCTTCTAGAGATTGATGTAGTTGATCCACAATTCTTCATCTTCAATCAATCTTCAAGACTTATACCATTTCACGAAATACGCCAAAACAAAATCCTTAACAATCTCCCTCTTTGGCGGTTTCGTGACAAAACAAAAATTCACTTAAAAAATTCTAAAAGATATTTTTGTTGCTATCACCATACAACAAAAATTTACAAGAATGATCCAAATAAAAATGAATACAGAGATAAACTCCTAAAACAGATTCTAGACTTAGACGTTTGTACTCTTTGCAAATGAAATAATTCTTGACAAAAGAAATTGTTAGATACCTCAAGAATTCAAATATTCAATAAACAATCAGAGAGATAGTGTTTATACTCACCATGACATTAATTATCAGATATGTATAAAAATTTAGCAAACAAAGATTCACATATCCCTAATCATTAAAATCCAAAATCCAAATGTCATGTCGTAACAATTAACAAGTTAACAAATATGCCAGTTATCAAGCAACTTATTAGTAATATTACATGCCCAAATAGTTAGTCAAATAGTTAGTAGTGGCATGCATCCAACTTACCTTCAACTTACCAAAGTTCATCAAGTTTCTCCAAACCAAAAACTTTCAATGTCTACCATGTCTCTCTCCCCCTTTTTGTCACAAAAATTAGCCAAAGCCAAAAAAGAAAGGGAGTGCAAAGTTTAAAGAAGTTACAAACTTAAACGAAAAAACCTGTAAGAGAAGACATTAAAAAAAAAGTCAGTTGGAGTCATTGTCGTCAGAGCTACTGCAACCCAGTTTGTTGAAAATCTTCTTCACCAATTTGGCAAGAGATTTGTATTTTCTTTTCAATTCACCTTTGTCACGCCCCGGGGGTTTCAATCAGCGGAAACAATCAACGAAAAATGATTTGTTTTACGTATTAATTTTTTTTTTTGAAATTCCTTCTTCCCCGGTGCGTGCCCAGACCCGCCGCATACACAGAATCACCCTGCAAACGGACAGAGTCTCCTCTGTATATGCACGGCGTCGCGTCTAATACAACATGCAACCATAGTAGTTTATTCAATCACAACAGTTCTCAACATTTATACAACTGAACTATTCTGTAGGCCGACCAATTTGAAAGGATAAATCCACAATTTTAAAAGCGGTGCCCACCCGGCACCCAGATTTCTAAACCAGTTCGAAAACCATAAATCCACAGAGTTTTTAAAACAGTGCCAACACGACACTCAAGTTTTGAAATCCGTTTTCTAAAATCCATAAATCCACAGGGTTTTGAAAACGGTGCCCACACGACACCCAAGTTTTGAAAACGGTTTTCGCAATTCTTTTTCTTTTCTTTTTCTTTCTTTCTTTTTGAAAAATGGCCGAACAGAGATAAGAACTCAAACATCCACATATCCAAAGGGAAAAGTTTCGACATCCACACCGACCCCACGAGGGTATCGAGAACCACACAATAGTCTACAAGTAGTAAATGAAATGCGAAAGAAAGGAGAAAATACAGTCTGAGGTCTCAATGGACCCGAAAGCTCCTGACCCGGCCTCACCGTCGCCTAGCCATCACCCCTGAAGGAACCTGTCACGGAGTGGGAAGTCAGCGACACGATAATGCTAACAATAAAGTAGGAAAAAGGAGTAAAGCCAACCGTAAGACTATCCGGATCAACCACCCTCCCGAAAGG